>CP125847.1:61881271-62193771 GCA_030408175.1 Trifolium repens | reverse complement strand
TTTCTTATGATACGAACATTTGTATAATTACTCATTTGTCCTTTGTATCTATATCGAACACAAGGCATAGATCGTGTCACCCTTTTATGGTTCAATATCTAATTTCTTGATCCCAAAATATATTGAGCAACGAATAAGCTCAATATCTCATATTGACTTAATTCGGCCTCGCCACGCATTTTATCAGTCATATTCCATCAAGAGGCATGTAGATATTACTCCTGTTATACAGCAGGGGCAAATCTCATTCAGGTCATTCATGTCCCTCAGCATGATTTGTGAAGAACCTATTAACCAACTTTATAATTATCCTTTTCCGGATAACATTGGAATAGCAATAAAGTACTTGACTCCACATCTAGGGATCATAGTTAATTTAAGTCTAAGGGTGGTAAACATCATTATCACTATGAGAATAACATATGACCTTTTTCATAACATAAAATGTAGTATTCTCATGGTGGGTCAATCCAGTATATATATTACTCTTAATATTAATACTTGTGTATAGACTTAATATCTCCATATTCACGACCCGTTAGATGTGGTCATCACTCTCAATATATAATAGTCTTCGTGCTGTAATATTATCCCAATTCATATTAAAGCTTGACTATGGATACTTTAAGAATAGTGTCCTTATGTTTAATGGGGTCTCACGATTAAGTCACACTTAATATTCCAAAATAGACTAACTATTCTAGGGACTTTATTATTTCGGAAAACAAACATAATAAAGAAATGTCTTATTATATATATTAAATATATAAAGCGAAGTCATGATACAAAAGAAAATTCTATCAAAATAGATTGGCTTTTAAGGCTTACTCCAACACCATCATCACATCCTAACATCACTGCTGCAATTGGTATCAATCCAACCACCCTTGAAGCTGCAACTCACATCCCTAAAGGCTCTAACTCCACCTCTCACCCTTTCAACAATCCCCTTTTATTCATCAGTGTGTAATCAACTCCCAGTTTCGTACAATTATTTTGATAGCTCAAAAATTTTAAGGAACCTTCTAAAAATTCCTAGTTCTTATCTTCCCAGAATGCCAATTCTCATCTACTCATTTGAAAGTGCAACACCTTCTTTTCCACCTAACTTTTCCTCACTTGGATCCTTCTATACCACTGTCAAAAATGATACTACTGGCAAGAACATTCCTGGTACTTCTGATGTTGGCCCCATTACAAAATCAAAAGAAACTCAGATGGAAAAGGAAGTCACCAAGATTATGGAAATCTTGAGGTATATCATGACTGAAATCCAACTTCAAACCTCGCTGCTTCTCAACGTGAAACAAGTCTTCTCTTTGCAACGATTTCAAAGTCATCGTGATGCACGCAAACTATCAATCTAAAAAGAACCTGGGGGGGCCAGCTCGGTTCATGGGTAAAGTAAAGGGTGACGACCTAAAATCATATAACCAAAAATACGCAGCGCAAGATACACAATACATGGCAGCCTTTACATATTTAATAAAATCGTATGTAAGACAACTAAACATCATGTACATAAACATATATATTCAGTCAAGTACATGCATCAATTTCATATTATTCAATCATATCAAATTTACAACAGCTCAAAACATGTGTATAATATAGCATGTTCTAAAACAAGTTCTTGTCACAAGAATATGTAACACAACAAACATGCTCATAATTAAACCTACATCATTTTAACCAGATACACATGTACAAGTAAATAATTACATATGCATAAAAAGTACTCGCATTTCAGGGTATATGGGATCGTTAGAAAATGCCCTTACCTCGTTGAGCTTCCAACAAGTACAACTTACGCTACACGAGCATAATCCGTCTCTCTCAACAAAGTCCTCAATCCGTCTAATCCTCTTAACCTTTTAAATCATAAAACTTATCTAAATTAATACTATATTTTAATTGATGACTCAAATAGTCCTAGTTCGGCCACTAATGAATTCAAGACCTAAGGGTGTTTTCTCACATCTAACTAGGCTCAAATCATTTTCAAATCTACTAAAAATGTTAACACTCTAAATAAATGACAAATAATAACCTTAATTATAAGCAGAGAAGCCAAAAGATAAACTATCCATATTTCAATTTAAAATCAAGCTTCATGAGCTCTTCTAACATTTTTTTTAAGGCCAAACAACAAGGTTTCATCAACTCAAATATATGTACCAAGAAATATTTTTCAATCAACTATCAAAACAACTTAAACTCCCTTTTTATTTTTTCTTTTTCAGCCAAAAAAATGTAAAGGGAGGAGGTTTTCTCTCTAGATCCACTTGAACAAGTTTCCAATACTATTTTCATGTTCAAGAAATTTTCAATAAAAATGTCAAAACAATTATTCTACTACCAATTAAATTTTGATCATTTTAACAACAACTCAAATGTTTATTTCTCTTATAGATCTATCAATAACTATCATGAATCTATAATATTAACCAAGATAAAAATTGAAATAAAACCTCTTCCTATTTCACTCTAGTTTTCGGCCAAGGAAAGAGGGAAGTTGGTGATTTGTTACCTTAGCTAATTTCACTAGGATCACAAGAGCAAGACGAAGTTTTTTCCTTCTACCACCTTCTCCAAAATCTCTATGGATCTTGATCATAAAAAATGATTTTCCTCCACTTTATTTCTTACCAACACAATGAACTTAATTTTCTGAGTGGGGGAGAGAAAGAGCTACGGGTAATAGAGAAAGAATGGAAGAGATTTTGGTTCTCATGAGTTTTGCTTAGATAGACCTCTTACTTTAATCATAGCCATTGGATCAACTTGACACATGTGGGGTGAATCTAGGCCATTTGATCTTCCCACTCATAACAATAAAATATAATATCCAAACAAAAATATCTAGATATTTTCTTATTTTATGTCACATCATCTCGCTCAATCTCCGCTTCGCTCTTAAATGAGTCGCAATTCGCTCATGGACAAAATTTACGAAAACAGATAAATTCTACCATAAACCTCTTAATAGAAATAATCCACAACTTCCGAATAAATTTTCGCCCCTTAGTTTGAAAAAATATAATGAGATCAAATTATCATTAAAGTCGATATAAAAAGTCTTCGTTTAAATTTTAACGGCAAACAAAGTCCGTAAAATTTTAAATAGCGGATATATCTCGCTTGTTCCTCAAAAATCAGAAAAATGTATTTTTGAAATTTTGACTTGATAGGAGCACTCCTATAAACATTTAATGACTATAAAATCATTGTGTCAATTTCTCAAATGTTAAACCAAGGTGAGCAGAGGTAGTAGTTTATACTATTTATTTTTATTCGTTTTCTAATTTAATTGTCTGTGCTGATCATAGATATTTGTGTTGAGTTTGTCCTGTATTGCAATCTTATGAAGCTCACCTTGTCCTGCAGGGATTCTTAGATGTTTCAGAAATTTGTAGAACTCATTTGGTTGACAGTTAGCGAAGGAGATGAAGAAATTCAAGTTGATACCAAGCAATAAAACCTTCTCGAGTTCTGTCAAAAAATAAAAAACCTTCTCGAGTTTGTGATCATCGGTGTAGGGTGAAAGAATTCGTAGCAATGAGGCGAAACTCTTGTCCAAGTAGCCAGAGAGAAAGTAGGTTTGGGAATTGAAGATGTTTGTTGGAAAGCCTAGGTTAGTAATATGGTTGGACATGGTGGCAATGAAGTTGCCGGGGAGAGGAGGACGTCGCATCTCGATCGATCTCAATCGGAAGGACTTGTAATGTGGCAAAAAGACACGTGCAACTGCCATATAGAAATGCTCTTCTTCAAATGGCTTTGACACGTAATCATCCATCCCACATTTTTTGCATTCTTCAACTGATGCCTGAGTTGCATCAGCTGTCATAGCTAGAACTGGAGTGCGCCAATAAGAAATGTTACCAAACATCTTTGCTGATGCTTCACCGCATACGATTTTTTCATTTACCAAGTTCTCCATATGACGGATTTTCCTCGTCGCCTCAAAACTGCAACAACTAAGAAGAAAATACTTGTAAATTATGAGTTTAATTTTCATACATTGTCAGGGCAAAAGGTTTACACGCTCAGCACATCACAACCAATCATGTGTGTAACTTTAGAAGTGATTAAGATTATTATGAAAAAAATCAAATGTCTCTAATGATTGAACAGTTATGAGTGAGTGATAGTGTAAAAATTCTTTACACTTACTGTGCATATGAATGAAATCCATAAATTATACTTGCATATAAAAGTCAGAAACAAACAAAACAAAGGAGGAGTAGGAAGATTAATTACCCATCCATTTCCGGCATTTGGAGATCCATGAAACAAGCATCAAAATTATGGGATGGTTTAAGCATCTTTAGAGCAGTCTTACCGCCCTCAACACATGTAACTACTGCCCCATATTTCTGCAGAACACCTTCTGCAACTTTTCTGTTCACCGCATTATCATCAACCACCAAAATTCGTTTGTCTATTAATAAATTTCCAAGTTCTGATAATTTCTTTCTGTAGTAGTTAATCAAAACACTTAGCCAAAGAGGCTTCATTAGTATATCATCTATGATACCAGCCCACTTCAGCTCGTTGCGTTCACTAGGACTAAGATGGGTGGCCAGGAGAAAAATCTTTGGAAAGTTTAATGTGTCCTCTTTGATGCCATTTTGTCTTTGTTTCTTGATTGCAGATAAGATATGGCTTTCCTTGTCTATAAGAATCATGGCCAACTGCGTCGACATACTGAAGGAACAAAAATAAAAGCAATAACTATTAATAATAACCAACAAGTTTTTATTTTGAAAAAAAGTAATATGTCAGATAAAATAGGCAAGCTTTTATGGTTTGTCGAGTACAACTGATCCGATATTTATCTTCAACCGAAAAAACAAATTACCTTGAGTTGCAAGTATCGGATCGACAAAATAATGCAGATTGAAGACTGGAATTAACATCCACAGACATCTCTAACCTTTGAAGGTGATATCTTGTAACCTCGGCCCGGATGTTTCTTCTATCTATTACTAATGCTCTCAAACCTTGGAACACGGAGACAAAAGGATTATACTTCTGGTACCACTTTTCATCCGGAGATTCTGTTTCTCCTTTTCTGAAATTTCCAGTAAATGAAAAAGTACTTCCGATTTCAGGCTCGCTTACAAATCCAAGTCTCCCCCCATGAGGTCAACTAAACATTTACTAATTTCTTCCGATTTCGAGATGTGGAACTATCAGCCTGCATGAAAGGTGTGGATATGCGGCTTTGTGCATCAGTAGGAATTCCAATACCGGTGTCCTCAACAGTTACAAGCAGTTGAATAGTTTCGGACTCATCCAACAAATTTAACTTCTTAAAATTTTCCCAGCTTTTCCATCTATTGCCTACAGGAAATCAACTCAATGTATTATTACATGTTCTTTCTGATATGTCCTGATTCATTAAGCCTTCTCTTAGCACTTTATCCGTGACATTAAGCTGATTCTTCACTTCATTTGCCTGATGACTCAAGACAAAAACATGTCCTTGATTGTGAGTGAACTGAAATGCACCACGGAAACTAATTAGGAGAGATTATAAATCAGCAATAATTATAAGTTAAGATAATGCAGCGTGAAATAGTGAACCTTAAGTGCATTGCCAACAAGATTGGTAATTATTTGCCGGAAGCGTTTAGGATCACCAATGACAACTTTAGGTACTTGGCTGGATGCATAAACAGCCAACTATGCTCAACCAAAGATATAGAGAACATAAGTAAGACTGCTTAATGCCGAGATAATCATAGTTATAAAACAAAGTAAAGTATCTAAAGATAGTGTTTCACCTCAATTCCTTTTTCATTGGAGTTTTCAGAGAAAAGTGATAGAACTTCATCTACAATAGCATGTGGATGAAAAGCTACAGCTTCAAGTTCAAGCTTTCCTGCCTCTATCTTAGCTTGATAGAGAACCTCATTTATGACCGATATAAGATCTTTACCACTCTTGTGAGCAGTTTGGGCAAAGTCCATCTGACTGTCATCAAGGTCAGTGTCCATCAACATTTGCAGCATACCTGGCAAATTATTTAAAGCAGTTGAATATAATCACCAAGTATTAACCAATTGGGATTATCTTAAAGAACAACAAATTCTTCGCAATTACCTAAAACGCCATTCATTGGAGTCCTGATCTCATGTGAAACTGTCGCAAGAAACTACAAAAAGAAAACCCAATATTTGGAGGTCAAGAGAGTATTTACTAATTTTAATTAAACGACAGTGTACCGTCCTGTACTGGTCAAGCTTGGTGATGGACTTACAGTTTGGGACCTATCGACACACCCAAGTATTGGGCCTCAATTCACTGGCCCGAATGACATTCGGTCCCCATAAACATAGTGGATCATGACCTTCATCATGTGCTAAAACATTTATAACATGGCTTGACCAAGTCATGGGATCCCACTAAGCCATTACCTAGCATTTAGGAGAACATGGGATAGCTAAACTGCCACTTTCTGGGCATATATATACACACGCTATCATACATGCATTTGGGGAGAGGAAAAAACTAAGCAACAATATGCTAAATTACTCAAGAGCTTAGAGCTAGGCTAACCGTCGGCCTAGGCTACCCCTGTTTCTATACGGAACAGACAGTATAAGTTACGATAACAATTGAATGGTGATCATCATATGATGCATTGAATTGAACATATGAATTTGCAAGAGAAATCCTAACATTCTTGCCATCAAAATAACAATTACTTACTTCGTTCCTTTTTAACAGATAAAAAAAATTGTTCCGATTTATTTGTTGTTTTCGAAGTTGAATGCAACATTAACTATTGTTTTGTCAATAATACCCTTAACTATTTATTGAGAGAGATAAATAAGGATATTATAGGAAAAGCCAAATAGTTTTATCAAAAATAACAAAATTTATTGATTTCTTTATGTGTAAATATCCTTAAAACGACAACTAAAAAGGAACATATGAAGTATGAAAGCAACTATCCCAGAAATATATAGAACCTGAGATTTTGCGACATCGGCAGCTTCAGCACGAGTTTTGAGCTCTCTCATTTGGCGATAGTCATCCTCCACTTTAGCTATGCAATTTATTGCTGCATAAAATATATATCCCAGAAGAAAGGTAATAACAACTACCCCCACGGATGTATTGAATGCTGTCCAAGGAAATTCAGCCCTATGCTTGAACCTGGCAAAAAATGGAAATATATTAATTAATATTATATTTAAATTCTTTGGACATAAATAAAATAGATCTTCATTTATAATTATAATGAAAACAAACCTGCAGTGCATCTCATGTTTACGTAGCGGGTATCAATAACATCAGTACCATACATTGTAATAGGTGCAGATGCATTAGTTGTGTCGTAAACATTGACAACAATGGTTTCCTTGCTGGCAAGTTGGTGAAGAAGTTTGTCTACCAGCGATGGAACATCAATAGATGCGCCCAGATACCTTCAATACATCGATACCAAAACACATTACACTCAGTAGACAGTTAGTTGTACGGGTTATATTATTAACTTATTATTACATAAAATTACCCGACAGTAGCTTCCATACGCTGATCGAGTGTAGCATCTGGAGGAAGATTAGAGTTATAGACAGCAAATGTGAGTACAACACCTAGGTGATTGGACTTTAGTAGTTTAAAAGGGGATGTTAGAACACCCTTTCCGGATGCCCTTGCTCGCAAAATATTCTCATGATCCTCCTATATAACAAAAATAAATTTTATTATCGACCACCAGATATATGAGCGGTTTAAGGCACTGCCTCAAAATATGATTGTAAGAAGTAAAGTGTGATGGGACTTGGGGTGATAACAAGCGAAGAGAGGCACACCTTCCCTGACATCATGTCAATAGATACGATATGAGATATTGTTTCTTGAGCAAATATTACTGGTGCATATTCGTCTTGAATGGGCGCCGGATCCAAGTTTTCTGGAATACAATCTTGAATTAATGCTTCGTTCTCGGCTTCCATTTTCTTAATTGTCCACCCATGCTGCTTCTCAAAATGCATCCTATCAGAATGCAGAACTTTCAAAGCATAAGCAACACCGCTAGTAAGTGGTCTCTCAAATGCCGAACTCTCTGTATATTGTCCAAAAATATTCTGCAATAAAACACAAGGTTTGACATCATTTTTCCTTATACTCTATATCTTCAATTATTTTCTTTAAAACGTCTAATATTAAGTATATGCTACCTGGTCAACTGCAGAAGGATGTTTACCATGGTGAAATGTAGACACAAGAATAGCAAAAGCATGGACATCGTGGCAAGCATTTCTTCTCTTCTTTGTGCAATGTCTGAACTCTTGTGCCAAAATCACCATGCGGAACCAAGGATTCCAAGTGACAAAAATAAATAGCAACTTTTTTTTCCACCTCCCATCAGGCTTGGAATGACCGTGCATAGACTGTTGAATCCGCTTTTGTTGAGCAGCTGGATGCTTCTTAACTACCTTCTGCTTCTGACTCTTCCTTAGTAAACGGGAAGCCAGACAACTTGTGGAACACTATCATTCCAATAAGGACCCAACAGCATCCTTTAATTAAACTAGATAAACTCAAAGTATAGTTCCAATAAGGACCCAACATCACCTATGATTGCAAAACCAAAATAAACAAGCGGATTAAGTATATTGAGATTAGTATATGTTTCAAATAAGCATGTATCTTCACACTTACTGCACAATGTTTGCAGCAACTCAAACAAAAATCCACTACTTTACATAATCATGTTATTAGACTATAGGTTAAAAGAATTTCTAGAATAAACTACCATTGGCACCGGACTGTGTTTTACATATCAAGAAGAGAATTTATGATAGAACTTGCCAAGCTAAAAAGAATGTTATGATGCTGGTTTGGCAATTCAAAAGAATTTTCAAATTATGAGCAAGGGCATAAAAATTGTATCACTGCAAATCCTTATGATGCATAGCTACTTGTTTTTCTCCTCACTGAGCTTCAACAAACTCAAAGCGTGATTGGTAAACCGTAAAACTGGGATAAAACCTATGTATTGTGGAATTTAAGGACCACACATTCAACTCCACACCAACATCGAAGCAAACATGCACTCAATATTCTTACAAGAAATGAGCCGTTAGACACCTAAATGTCAGTCACTATGCTTTTGTATCGTATTCAACAAGCATATCATGCTCCTTTTAACATGTTGAACAGTGAGAAATGTAGATTGTAAATTAGGATATGATTCATAGGTACCGACTTTTCCCAGCAGAATCAACAATTTAAAATATGGAACTTATTGCGCACTACGGCCACATAGTAAAGACTCTACCTTTCCACAGAACAAAACATTAAGCCAGTTGGACAGAAGTGCAAAGTCCAATGCTACATATGTCAAGGGAATGATAATCCAAGCCTTGTGTAAACAAAATTATCCAGAATTGGGCGTTGTTCTATAAATTCAGAAACATATCTATGCTGATCCTTTTGTAACTTCTAATACAGGGAGACTATACTGCCTATGCTCCGTTTGTATATAGACTCATTTTCTTTTTTAATTTAACATGTTGGCATTAATTGATTATTATTATTATTATTATTATTATTTTGATACAAAAGAAGATGGGATTACTCAACTTATTGCCTATTAAATTGGAAATATTACTATATTGTAATATATCAATTTCAGCACTTTTTTTCCACTACTCCTAAATAATACTAGGGTTATTATTCTCAAGCATTCTAACAAACCAGCTATGCTATATATAGCGAACACATAGCTTGCGAATTCTCATTGACTTTTTTTTTCTTTTTTACAAACTGTAACTCTCCATTTAAATGGCTTTCAGTCTACGAATCTATACAATTCATCCCCACCCATGCAACCTTATCTTCATGTACTCTTAAATCAATTAATTTTTGTACCAAAACAATCATTTTTCTAGTTAAATTAAGGCAAAAACTAACATGTGCCATATAAACAACTTAATATAAAAATATTTTTCTCAGAGTTTCAGAGTTTTTGTGAGTTTAATTCAGTAAGCAGGAACATTGCATCTAAAATAGAGAGACCATAGTTCAAACTTTAATATGCCACCCAATTATTGTATATTCTAACTACTGTACTATATGAAAAAAAATTCCTCTCAAAAATATTTCATTTAACTATTAAACATATGTTCTTAGCATGGCGGTTCTTCAACCCGGGTTCTTGCCAAAAAATTTGGTATTATAAAAGTTATCTCAGGCAAAATTGAAATTTTTAGAGTTTAGTTTAAGATAAAATTGATATTTTTTTTGTTTAAGACTTAGATTTTTACGAATTAATTTAGTGCAAAACCGAATCTTTTTGTTCAAAATTGAGATAAATTGAAATTTTTAAAGATAAATTTAGAATAAAACTGATATTTATTTGTTAGACTAAAATTTTTCCACACTTAAAAAAAATTCTGACTGTACCACTAATTCTTATGACACACATTAACAAAACTCTTTAATTAATAATAGTCTTCATAAAAATAATTTAGGATTAAATAGCTATGAGGTGAAATTAACACCAAAAAGCAAATAACAGTTGTTTTTTTTTTGAGAACAAGCAAATAACATAGATTTTTTTTGACAATAAAATAACATAGTTTTATTAAAAAAAAGAGTAATGTAAAAAAAACATTATAACCGCCATTCGCGAAACTCCCGTGAATTTGTTTTCGATGTTTAGCATTTCTCCTAACAAATTAAGGTTTTATTACTCGGCAAATGCTAAAAAATGCACCGGGTGCACTCTTTAAGCCTTTAAATAGTAAGTTTTTATAAATTTTTTAAAAAGATTTATAAAGTCAATACATTGAAAATTGTGCTGTTTAACTTTTTAAATAAATAATTTCTTTAAATAGTATGTTTAAAGAATGCACCGGGTGCACTCGTTAGCAAGACGCTTATTACTCCACTGCTCTCCTAAATAATAGGATAGTTACTTTCTAATAGACGTGTAGTGAGATTAAATTGACAACAGTTCTGATCCAAATGATGCCGCGGGTACAAACAAACAAACAAACCCTAAATCATCATATTTTCAGTTTTATTTATTAATTAATTAATTTCATGTTTTCCTCCTCTCTTATTTATATATCTTTGCTGTGCTTAATTAATTCTTGTTTTTTTTAGATAGAGAAGCTTTCGAACGCGGGTTGCGATTGATTCGACAAGATCGCTACGGAGATTACATTGGACCAAATGAGAAAGAGACCAGGTTCCAATATTTCAAGAATTATCTTCGTACGGAGGTTACCCAGGAAATGAGAGATCATGGTTATAATCTTATCCATCTTGCTGATCGAAGCGAGCAAGAACTCGATGATCTCACTTTTCATTCCTTTGCTTTTTGTCATGTATCCAATGAATTACTCGATGATTTGGAAGAAATCTCTAGTCGACCAAAGGACGACGAATCTTCTTGCTGCTGATTATTTCAATTGAGAGTCAGACCATCTATGGAGTACCTTTTACTTTGTTGGTTCGAACCCTCCTGTTGTGTTTGTGTTGTGTGTGTGTGGAATGTGATCTTGCCAAATTTCATTCATTGATACTTTTCTGGAAAATCAATTGTATGTGCTTTTTATAATTATAACTTACCAATTGTTGCTGGAATTGGAAAACAATCATAAGAAATCATTTTATTAGATTTGACTGTCATTTTGTTTTATCATATATAACTAGCAAACATTGGCTGCGTTTATAGCATTGTACGTGCTGTACGTGCGGGTGTTTGACAGACGTACGAATGTAAAACCCGGTGCACTGAAATGTACTCCTAAGTTGTACGGTTTTATAAGTCTTTTTATTGTATTTTTCATTGTTGAAACCATTCGTGGAATCCATGGATTTTGCGATTTTGCCCCCTATACGATTTAAATCCAGAGTAAAATCCTAAAGTATTCAAAATCTCATTAAAATCGCACAGAATCGCATAATCTCAGTAAAATCAACAATTCTGTATGGTTTCTACTCATTTAGGGTTTTTGTGTTTGTTTTAATACTTAGCATCTAGGCTTTAAGTATTCTCTTCAATATTGTTTTTGGGTGCGATTTTTGATTTTGCAATCTTGTTTTCCCCTTCCGATTCTACAAAATTAATTGAGTAGAATCCATTGATTTTGTTTGCGATTTTAGATTTTTGCAATTTTACTATCCTCTTTCGATTTAAAGCAAACTCGCAATTCTGACAACCTTGGTTCAAACCATTGTTCATATCAATAAAATTCTGCTAAAGATCTGGAGATCAGAATATGATTTGGTTGAGACAATCTTTCTAATTCCTAATTTATCTCCTGGTCGTTGAAAGGATTCAACTTGAGCTTTTTTGTGATGCATGTACCAACCATGTTTATGTTATTAATCTTTGGCGTAATACCATAAAAAAAGAGTTGAATTTTTTTTGTAACCCCTTGTTTTTAGAGTGAACACTCGACACTTATCTACTTATCGAACTAAATAAATGATTACATCTTACTCTTTCCTAAGGAGATTAAGACTTGTATGTATAAAAATTGATTGATGATGTCCAAAGATGGAGAAAACACTAATCAATACTTTGCATTATGAATTATGCATATATTCTCATATACTAGTCAAGTTGTATCCAATGTACCCGAAATTCCCCTCTGATTCTATACTTTGTTTTATATATCAAAGTATCAAGTATGAATAGTGCCCAGACTCATCTATATAATCTATATACAGTGCCTATATTGGGTAAATGGTAAAGACTGTTTCTACAGTATCCAATTAAAACGTGCATATTATTTTACATTTTAACAAAGCAAATTATTCCATCGTTCTTTAAGGGCCTCATAGGCCTGAGGACAAGGTATAGCCAGCAACCCGTGGCTCCCATCAATACAAGTTTCAGTTGCAAGGTTTAACCTTAATAATGTATTGAGTGCCTTGTCAATTGGCATTTCAACCTGGAAATTTCAAAACATGAGTCCAAATTAAGCAATGATTATAATCAGCACTGCACTACAACTTAACAGACTAAAGTATTAACTTCAGAGAGAAGAATCCCCTCAATACATCACCTTGACTTTAAACACTTCATACATGAATCTCTCACACTTCTCTCCTACAGTTCGGTAAGAAGTGACCTGAAGTAAGGAATGTTTACACATGATTTTGTTAATAAGGGAATAATTTGGTTTTCCTTAATTGTATATATAATAATAATATATTTCCATTCCTCGAATAGACTAGAAAATTAGACATAAAAATATTTGTAATCAATAGTTGTAAATGCTCGTATTATTATATATAGATGCAATACAATGAAGAAAGGCATCGAGCCAAAATTCCTGACAAATTATGTATCACTGAGAATGAAATAACATATAATGGATTTGCAAACAATTATTCCTAACAAATAAACTATATGAAAATGCATAGCAGAACTCAAAATAGCGTAACATAGTTGGAAGAAGATTTAACAAACCTGACCCTTATCTTCTTTGAGCAGGACTGCATAAGCCAAAATAGCTTCCTTGTACTGCACATGTAAAGTTTTGGGTAAAAGAAATTAACGAAGGTCAAAATGCATAGTAATCAGAGACCCAGATTAATTTTACAACTTAAATATTGTGCATGACCTTATCCACTACTGTGGCTGGGACTTCTGTACATTTGATTTCTTACCGTAAACCACAAGATACTTGTAACATCCCAATCTTTTATTAATCTAATTAATTCCAATTAGAGCTTGTTTAATTATTTAATAATTATTTAAGTGGGAATTAATTAAATGAGTATTAGATTTGCAAGTGTATTGAGTGTAAAATTAGGAGTACCCTTTTGGACCTAACCAACACATTAGTGCAATATTGTTTCACATGTGAGTTAATTAACACAAAAGAAACAAGCCTCCCTCCCTCATAAACTCTCTCTAGTGACTCATACTCCACCCACACTCACCTTCCCTCAAATTCCAACACCTCACCTTCCCTTTTCTCTAAGGACTACACCTCACACAAATTGCATGCAAGCTTATACAAGTCTTTTGACTTAGCTTAGCTCTAATTCACTTCAGCAAAATCAGAAAAACAAAACACAAGCTCTCTCCCTTCTTCTCTTCCTCACGCAGCAACAATAACAACAACCACAATTTCAAAACTCATCACTTCTCCAACCAATGAGAGAGGCATGCAAACCAAACTCTAACCAAACACATACTGTGAACCCTCAGCAAAATCAACTATAAATACCCTCCATCTCAGTGACTCAAGCATCAAATCCAATTCCATTTCCAAGAGTCTCAAGTTCATCAATTTCTCAAAAATTCCAAATCTGTCCAGCTTTGTTCGTGGGGGTAGCTAAGGAGTTCTGTAGCTGTTAGGAAGCTCAAAATTAAAGTTTAAAGCTTCAATTCCAGGTGGGTTCTTAGGTTAATTTAGTTAGTTTCCCAGAAATCAAATTTGCATGTTAACATTAGGAAAATTAGGGAAATTATGTGTGAGAGGAATTAGCTCTCAAATTCCCCTCCACACGGTTATATTTTATGTATATTAAATGATTGCACTGGTTATATTTGAGGATTGTAGGTGATTCCTTGGTAAAAAAAAAAAATACGAATTTCTGCAAACAGGGGCTGTTCTGCTTGAGCTCGTCATGTCGAGCATGCTGGCAAGTATCATGTTGAGCATGCTGGCGAGTACCATGTCGAGCATGCTGGCGAGTATCATGTCGAGCATGCTGACGAGTATCATGGCGAGCATGCTGGCGAGTATCATGGCGAGCACTCATGATCTGGGCACGTTGAGCTCGCCTTGGCGAGCATCTGCTTGCCGAGCGAGCTGTTCAGGTCTGATCATGATTTCTCGCCATGGCGAGCAAGCTATCTCGCCGTAGCGAACGAAGACAGAATGACCCTATTTTTAATATTTTTCTAAAAACTTATCACTCGTTTTATATCCTCCAAATATGTCAGTTATTTTGCAATTATAAATTAATATAAACTATGTACAGCATGTTAATCACAGTGTAATCCTAGGGTATGACATAGGAAATTTAGCTTGTATGCTCCCCGGGTTTGGGATAATTATGGTAGTAAGAACTAATTTAGTATCAGTCAGTTATGAGCGATTTGTGATGTCGCACTATGGACTCCCAATGGGACAATCCATTAGGTTATGAGTATGTGAGCTACATGCCGTGACCGAATCGGTTGTCGGATATGGCAGGCCTCTGAGACATGCTCACCTCAGAGTGTCCTTGTGTTAAAACGAATAAGATATTTTCTGTGTTACACCTTTATATTTTGTTATGTATTATGTTATGAATATTAGTATGTTATGACTGATTAGGTTTCCCCGGTGTAGTCACCTCTAGGAGGGTAGTAAGACTCACTGAGGCTTAGTAGTCTCACCCCACTCCAAATCAATTTTTTTAGGTAGACAGGTTACTCGGAGCAAGGACCAGGCGGGAGACTGACAGTTGGAGCTGTACTTGGATTGTCAGACTAGAAGACTTTAGTTTTCTTCTTGCTTTCAGTATTATCTGTGTATCAGAACCTTATTCATAATCAGCTGTACCTTATAAGTTTATCACTTAATGTGAAGAATTTTGTAATTCAGTTAACTTTCCCGTTTAATTTAATGTACTCAGATTCAGTTATTTATGTCTTGACTAAATATTCTAGATATTTTAGTTCATAGTTGTTGATATTTAGTAAAACTGAAGACTTTTACAAGGGTAGTATATTGTATAAGAAGCCCGGATACATTATACAATATGGCACGAGATAAGTGAAATTTTTAAAATTCAAGATATGTATATTGCATCATATCCAGAAGATTGGTGTCATCGGAAACATTTTTCTTCTTTCTAACACAGACTACCCAAGACTTGGGCCTCCGCACACTGATCTACCATTATACCTTAAAATTGATAAACAACAATAGATGCATGGAAAAATAAGGAGAGGAAGTTTCTCACTTGCTGCTGTTCAGAAGCATCTAAAAGAAAATGCACTGAGCCAAAGCCACTTGCTAAGGTCTTTTCATAAAGTGTCTTGTTCACTAACAGCTACAATATAACATTTTTGACAATTCAGATAGTTTCATTTCCATAGAATGCAGAAGGTAGAACTATAGTGTTTTGGTATAACAGTATAGGAAAATATCATGTTAATCTACCTGATACCGGTCCCATGTCTGTTTGTAACCTAGAACCACACGACTCCCGTATATTATTAGAGCGCTTACGGCAACTACATCAAGTAATACAGCCGATCTGACATAAAAATGAAAGTAAAATATTGTAAACATGTGCTCCAACAGTTTCACAAATGATGTAAGCAGAAAAGTTATTGGTGGAAGGTAGAAATGAGGTGTTTCTTTTAAGTCCATCGAAAAAATGTGTGTGGGTGCGCACGAATGTGCTCATATCATATGTACCATAATCTAATTTTGTATATGTATATTTGTCATAGTATCCAAATATATAAAACCATATAATCAATATACAAACAATTTCTTCAGTAGTTTTGTTTTTGGTAAATATTTCTTCAGTAGTTTTTAGGGCTAAAATAGAATTGCAAGAAGATCCAATAAATGAACAATTAATTTAAAATAACAAATAACAGTATAGGGCTATATGTTGAAAATAAAGGTTTTTTTTTTTCAAGGCAGAGAGAGAGGAAAGAAGAGAATAAGTAATTCTGAAGGAAAGACATAATATTAACCTCCATTGTCCTAATTCTAATTAAATAGGTGAACAAATAAACTATTAAAAAGCAGAATAAAAATCCCTAAGAATAAGACAAGGTTTAAAACAAAATAAAACCCTATTACTAAGGTAACATGTATTAAACAAATATATTCCTAATACATCATTATGTGTCATTCTCTCCCCTTGTAGATATTCAAACATCGGGTTATGCTGTGCTCAATACATTTCCTAGAAACTACCATGCTTGATTTTATTTTTTGATAGGACCATACTTGATATTTGATAGTATTATTCTGAAAAATTGTTTGATGTAGATATTCAAACATCGGGTTATGCTGTGCTCAATACATTTCCTAGAAACTACCATGCTTGATTTTATTTTTTGATAGGACCATACTTGATAGTTGATAGTATTATTCTGAAAAATTGTTTGAAAAGGAAGGGAAAAGGTACATTATTAAGGTAGGTACCACATTGTGAAAAAAAGAAGAGGCAATACCTATACCTTTCTAGTATCAAAGATAATTAAGCCTAACAAAGACGAAATTAGAACCATAATTAAAATTGCTCCAGTATTAAATATCATTTAGATGCAGAAACATCGTTTGGAATATCATCAATATCATATGAAATTAAGATGTACATACGGGGAAGATAAGACATTCTCAAATTTGTAGTTTATAAAATATGCCAGGAGTCCCAAAATTGTGGCAACATCCAAGCGCACCTGTAAGTTTGAAGTTAAAAGTTACAACATTAAACAAATAGGGTAATTAAAGGAACCTTTACAAACAATATTCTAAAATTATTTCCTCGTTGCATTCTTATTAAATTATTACCGGAAAGCATGCTATACTTATATACATATATATATATATATATATATATATATGGAAGCTCAAAAAAGAGAGCTCATAAAAAAACCTTATATATCTGGATTACCCAGACATGTGTTGGCTTGTAAACTTGGCCATGTTCTGATTTTAAAAAATAATTGCTTTGCTCTGGAAAAATTTAGTAGTAGAGAGGAGAAAAAGCTCAAGTTATATCATGATTTATCATAAATACAGAACAAAACATATAGAAACACTTATAGACATAGCATACAACTTTAAAGAGTTCTAGAAGGTCTCTTACAGTGTCTATGATGCGGAATGATAGTTTTTTGTGAGGAAAAACTACCTGCAAATAAATTGATTATCATCTGAAGAATTTTAAACATATAAAAAATACAAAGATACAGCAGGAAAGACACCAAGAAGAGTTTTCACATCTGACAGCGCATGTAGAGGCAAAATAATTACCGGTAAATCTGGAAAAGGAATTCTCTCATATATCTTTAATTGCAATGATGGAACCTCAGCTTTATCTTTACCATTTGCTTCATCAACTTCCTTCGTATATAGTAGAATTAATTCTTCAAAGGCCGGTTCCTATTTTCCAGCATAATTATATCAATCCTCGAAAAAATGTTACCAGTAAAGAACTCTTACAGCTAATGCAAGTATGAACTTACTCAATCCTTGTCTGAAAAAATTGAAAACCTCTAAATTATTATTAGAAAAATTAGGAGTATCATATTTTTATAAATAATAATAGATGTATATCTATCTTCCACCTTTTGGCCAAAATGCTGCAAAAGGAAGGGAATCCCAGGTAGGCATGAAGGTAAAAAACATAAGACATGTTGTCAGAACTCCGAATGGCTCTCCTAAATATAGATTTGTGTAGCCCTACCAGAAATTGTAGATTATGGGTGTAATACTAATAATACCTGCAGGACTGATTGTGAGAAAAGTATGGAAATGGAAGTTTTTAACATTTTCCAAGGATCATTGCCGCAGTATTTCCTTGTTGCAGGTCTCCATGTATCACTAAGTGATATCCTTGATAAGAAAGTAGGCCTGGATGGAGAATTCCAATAATTGGTCATGACAAACGATGATGCTTCAACCAAAGTACACTATACTAGCAACGTAAACATGAAATCAACACATATTTGTAATTTGGAGATATATGATCACTCCAGGTGCATCCAATCTATTTCAATCTCAAGGAGCTTCTAGCAGAGCTAAGCTAACAGACAGTAATAAAAGAGCTGTTTGTGGAGCGAACCTTAGATAAGGTTCAGGAGAGTCAGCATCATTTTCGACCTGAAAATGTGTTTCCGGTGTAGGGGGAATGAGTCCAATCCAAGAAAGCAATCTCCTCAAGAGCCTTTCACGGGGACCAACAGGTGACAAAATCCCTTCATATCGAGCTACTGCCCTCTGAGCTGCCAGCCAAATAGGGAGTTCTGCATTTGGTACTTCCTTTGCACCTATTTTCTCATCCAAATCATTGTCATTATAGACCGGTGACTTTTGAAATACTGACAGTTCCTTTATCCAAAGCTTCAATCTTTCTGTCCAATTGTGCACTTCATGTTGCTGACTGAAATTTTCATAAAGCTGCAGAAGTGAACATGACATATTATACCTAATACCTAAGTTAAAATTTGTCAGATTAATTTGCAAATAGACAGTCATGATATCATGCATAACATCTAAACTTGACAGTGCCAAACTAGAGTATGCTATATGCTCTTATATTATAGATAGATTAATGTCTTATAGATAGATTGAGAGCTCCGATAAATTAATTAAACACAATTTAGAGATAAACCGTATCAAAAGACTTGTGTTTTCTGTGTGCAAGTGAGAAAACAAGATGCTAGACAAGTGAAATTGTTTATGGTTCTCATAAAGAAAACAGGTACCAGTCATCCTTGGACAATGTAATAACTTTTATAAAAAAAACAGAGTTGCACGATCATAAATGAAGAACAAAAGTACTAATGGAGGAACCTGTAATATATCAATTATGCGCATAATCAGAGAGAATTATGATTAAAGAAATCCCGGTGCACATATTTTCAAATTTAAGAGTGAATTCATCAAAGCTATAAAAAGTGATTGATGATTAATTATCAATCAGATTGATCAACTAATCTTTCTGAAATTTGGCTGATAATCTTGCTTAATTACAAATATATTTCCATATTTCCGAAATTTTATGCCTATAAAATCTGTTATAAATTTTGAACATCAAAATAGTCGAATATTATATGTGAGAAGCTTGTACAAAAGGGTTAGCGGCGCAGCTTGTTGCCCGTTTGCCTTCCATTAAAGTGTAATTAATTATATTATATATATATATATATATATATATATAATACAGAGTATATTATTAAAAAAAAAGTCGAATATTAAATGTGAGAAGCTTGTACAAAAGAATATAGTAAAAAGAAAATCAGTTTCTTATCACAGCATATTTTTCCATAATCCTGGTAAGAATCAGTTTCTTCTTAAGTCATTTTGTAAAACCAGTTTATAATTCATAGAATTGGAAGTTGGGTCTAACTCAACCCTACAAAACCGGTTTATAATCAGTTTATATTACATCTATTTGTAAAATATATTATAATATCTTTTATATTATATTTGAGTTTCTTAAGTTATTTCGTAAAACCGGTTTATAATTCTTAGAATTGGAAATTGGGTCTAACTCAACCCTACAAAACCGGTTTATGATTGAGTCTTATAGGAACCTTGAGCCTTATGAGTGTGGGCCCAATAATGTGACTAGGCCTAGTACTTGGAAGGTGTACACGAGGAGGGGCAAAAGTGGGGTCAAGAGGAAATAGTGGAAGTTAGATATGGGGAGATCCTAGTCTGCTCAATCACTTCACATACTGGAAATCTTGACTGAATTCCACTTATCAGCAGTTAGAGGCCACTTGGGGTTTCTCGGGACTTACCGGAGAATAGCAGGGAACTTGTATTGGGCAGAAGCACACAACGGTTTCTCTGGCACGGCTGCTTCAGCATTTACCAGTTCCAGAGGAGATTTGGGAGGATTTTATCACTGGATTACCCAAATCCAAGGGGTATGAAGCTTTATTTGTGGTGGTAGATAGGCTATCAAAATATAGTCATTTTATTCCTCTAAAGCACCCTTACACTGCCAAAAAGATAGATGAAGTCTTTGGTAAGGAGATTGTATGCTTACACGGTACTAAATTGAAAATGAGCTCTTCTTACCACCTGGAGACCGATGGTCAGACCAAGGTGGTTAACTGGTTTTTCGCTTAAGATCAACCAAAGAATCAGTCATATTGGTACCATGGGCAGAGTTGTGGTACAACACTACATTCCATGGAACGACGAGAACTACGCCATTTGAAGTAGTCTACGGAATGAAAGCACCTACGGTGGTGAGGTTCTCACAGGGGGAGATAAAAGTAGAGGCAATAGCAAACAAGTTGCTAGACAGGGATGAGACGTTGAAACAACTGAAGCAACACTTGCTGGCTGCTCAGCAACAAATGAAGAAATTTACTGATCTGAAGCGTAGGGACTTATCATTCAAAGTAGGTGAATGGGTGTCCATCAAGTTGAAACCACATAGACAACAGACGGTGGTTAGGAAAATTAACCAAAAATTGGCTCCTAGATTCTTTGGACCTTTCCTATCCTGGAAAAAGTGAGTGTTGTAAAATACAAAATGAAGCTTCCAGAAACAGCAACAATCCATCCCATGTTCCACATTTCACAGTTGAAAAAGGCTGTTGGTGCCTTGGCGGTTACTCAGTTGAAGCTGAATTGCCCGAAGGGCTGGAGGTGGATATAGATGATCTGGAAGTTGGTTACGGGAGATTCTAAATTCTTGGAGGTGGTTATATGAGAAAGAGAGAGAGAGAGAGAGAGAGGGGGGGGGGGGGGGGGGGGGGGGGGACGTCTAGGGAAGGCTCATTGCAGAATATTGTTCTTACAGTTTAGGAGAAAATATCTCTCTGGTTTAGTAGTCCCAGACTCTGGTTTTCACCTTCTATTCATTGTAGAGCTTTCTCTGGAAAATCAATAAATAATCAATTCCACTTTTATAATTGCGTGAGTTCTATTAGAGTCTATGTATCCTTATGAATAGGGATTAGTATTTAGCCTTTTGTAACAAGTCAATATCAAGCTATCCTCCTCTTATCAATATCAAGCTATCCTCCTCTTATTATTATTTAGCCTTATAAATAGTCAAAGTTCTTATTATTATCTCTCCTCTTATCTAAAATCCCACAACTTCATCAGTCCCAATTATTCAATCTTACTGCAAATTTTCATTTTATAATAATGTGAGTCACTAGATATTGTACAAGAATAGAAGTATTTCAAGTGACGTAAGCCTGCTTGACAAAGCATAGGTGATCTCACTTGTTATAAGATCCTACATATCCTACATGTCAAAACTTGCCTGTATCATATTCTAGGGAAGACTCATTGCAGAATATTGTTCTTACAGTTTAGAAGATGAAAGATTATCTACCTAAATTAATTGATTCCATTGAATGAGTAAATATAAAGACAATGTCAGCATGGGATCGTCATAATATAATCCATAGTCCATGTTCTAATCTTCTTACCCTTGAAAAGGGTTATAAGTTCCTTTACCTTTTAGCAATTAACACTTAATTTCCTTGGCATGTGCTAATCATTTGAATATCTAAAGAAGATTAAAGACAGTGGAAGCATTCAAGAAATATTGATGCATCTTATGAAATATCGATATGAGATTGACAATGTATTCACGCACGTCAATGCATGTAAATAATTTTCTTTGACATGCCTGAATAATGGGATGATTCTATGTCTCTACTCAGATACCAAGAAAGGTAAATGACGAAACTACCACAAAAAAAAGTAACCTCGCTTATCCTGGTGCCAAATTTTGCTAGTGGTTTTGATATAACAAAGAAGATTGTTTGTAGAAGCTTGGACTGTAAGTAATCCAGTTTTTCAACAATTAATAGGCCATTCTGCTTCTCAGTTGCATAACCCCGCCTACAATAGAAAAAGATAATACATTATTCTCAGATAAACAGAAGAAATATGCCAAGTTATATATTCTACATTACTTATATCCATTGTTTTCATTTAGAAAGTTACCTAAACCAGAAGTTTAACTGGCCAGTTAGAACAAATATTTATATTGGGTCAATAATCTGTGCTAAGAAATAACAACACAAAAATATTATAAAACAAAATAAAAGTATAAAACAGCACCAGAAAGTTTCAAACAAACATAGGAATTCCCATTATAGTTAACGGTAAAAATAGGTGAATTGATAAATCATTGCTACATCCAATGCAGAGCTTGACAAAAAAGAGCCAAAAAAAAAGGAGGGAAATTATGCAACAACCACAAAAAAGAAGCACAAAAGTAAATGGTAACTGGCAATATCCAAAACATCCAACAAGGGGAAGAAAATATGAGCATTGTTTCTGGAATAAGGGAAATACAATATAAGCTAGTTGTTTACTGAAACTATAGCATTCAAAAATTCCTGGTGTGCCGTATAAATATTTCATTTAAGCCTTTTCAAAGCTTAAGATTAATTTTTGAAATTTAATTTAAAATTTAGTATTAAATAACAAATATGCAGAAAAAGCGTATGACATTACCTTACCTAAATATTATGGCATTAGACTCATATGCCCTCTCCCAATCAACATATACTGGCAAGGTAAGGAGATAGTCTGTATTCAATGCAGATGTTAACATTAGATCCCGAGCTGATAGTTCTTCAAATTGTGCATCAGAAAGAAGTTGCATGAAAGCACGTTGGAAACGAGTAGCAATGGTAACTCTGCCAATAAGATTGAAAAAATGAGTTAATCAAAGCATTATTTTGGAAATACATGTAAACAAAACTAGAAAAGAACATGCTTGAGTAGACTGGTTCTCCTATACTTTTAAAAGTAACATTCGCCGCCTTTATTTGTTAAAGAAATTGCACTTCCCTCCCCCGCGTCTTTGTGATATACTAATTAATTTTGATTCGTTTACAACTTATATTGACTAGAACTCCAATCACAGTTTTAGTAAAAAAAAAAAGAACTCCAATCACAGTTTTTTTTCTAATCAAGAGAGTAGAGAACAACAATTGAATTCAGAGAAGCGCATTAATTAGGAAGGAGCAGAATGGTCTCTGTTTGGAACAAACAAACCTGGAAACCCTGTCATAATCGTTGCTGGGAGTTCTGTCGAGAGAGCGCAAAAGAGTCCCTAGGTTGAGAGCATAGTCGGAAAGCATAGACTTTTCCGGTTGAAGCGGGATATCCTGATAGACCTTCCCGTTCCCAGTTTGAATAATGCCATTGGCCACAACTTGTGTCTCTGGTACAAGAGGGTCCTCGTCCTCATCGTGAGTTTGGAGTTCATTAGTGAGGTGATAATCAGAACGCATTTCCTCTAAGATGGTTTTGTGCTCAGCATGAAGTATAGAGTCCAAACATCTGTACATTATAATATAATACCTCTGTTTCAAAATGAGTGTGTTTAATGTTTTTGCACACGGATTAAGAAATGCAATGATATTGTCAAAGGATATGACACTTTTTCAAAACTAACCTTATTAACTATTAGTAGCTCTGTTTGGAAATGCCAAAGTTTGAGCTTATGCTGTAAAGCTTATATATAAGCTCATATTGGGTAAAATACTTGTTTTGTACCATTTTTTTTCTCACCAGCTTATGGTTTATTTGTACTGACTTATAGCTTATATTTTATAGCATATCTTTTTTATCTTCCAATTTTAAGTCATTTCATATTTAAAAGTTAGCTCAAGTGCTAATTTTACCAAACACTACAAATTCAATCAGCTAGCTAGCTTGTCCGCTATATGCTTTTTTTGGAGAGGCAAAAACAAGATTTATTAAAGAGTGAGTTTGCACAAGAAATGCAAAAACACTTCACGAGAACAAAACAGTATATGGTACAACAGTATATGTCCGCTATATGCTACCGGCTCATAAGCTATAACTTATCAACTATCTATCCAGTAATCATTAGATGATTACATTTGATTGGGATGAATATAAGAAAGTGTAAATTGAAATTGAAAGTAATATAGTAAAAGTTAGAATTACGAGGTAAGAAGGCGAAAGTGAGGAGCAACATCTTGATCAAGCATGATAGAGAGGATGGCATCTAGAAGTTGGGACTTGGAAACAGGGATATGTTTCTGCCTGGGGACTTGTATTTTAGAAATTCCCACTTCTCCATCATCATCCTTATCCTTCTTATTCTTGGAGGAGGAGTTGTTGGTGTTTTCACTCTGATTCCCGTGTGCGTGTTCTTCTTCGGCAACAGATATTTCCTGAAGCCTTGAACAAGGAAGGATCTGTCTGAAAAGTGGTGATTGTGAACAACAAGAGAATAATAAATGCTGCTGTCGTCGGTAGTATGGGAAGAAAGAGGAAGAGAGGGAGTGCTGCTGCTGCTGCTGCTGCTGCTGCTGCTGCTGCTGCTTGTTGGTAGTCGCGAATGGTGAACAATAATAATAATAATAATTTGAATATGATAACATCTCGATGCGGTTGGGAGTCGAAGCTGAAGGAACAACAGCCACCACCATATCAGAACCACAACAACGGCTATTGCTAATGCTAATCGTATCTTCATTTCTTGTCTTCTTCTATTTATCCTGTGCGATGGATGTATCATGATGTATGTATGGTTTCCAAAATTATCCAAATCAAACAAAACCTCATTTATTTAGTTTCAATTCCTGCAAATTATATAACCTTTTGTTTTGCTTTTTATATTTTCTTTTAATTTTGTTTTATTTCATGCAAAATATGTTCATATTAAAATTAGTTATTGCAATATTCATTTTAATCCTAATTGTAGATTATGTTTGGATATTTTAAATCCGAACAGAATATAATGGAGTGTAATGAAATGGAACACATATTTCATTCCATTGTTTGGATATTCCCTAATCAGATGAAATATTGTTTCTATTCTATTATTTGGAAATTGAATGGAGCGGAACAAATTATAATTTTTTATTTCATTTTAACCTTTATTAAAAAATATTATTGTTATATAAAATATATTAAATACTAAAATTTTATCTCCTTCAAAATTAAATATTTGAGTAGCAAAACAATTATTTGTGCTAGCAAAATTTTAACAAAAAAATAAAATACAAATTATATACTGGCAATAAAGTTGCCAAAATCCAAATTGGAAAAGATATTTTTTTTTCCTTTCAATAGTAAATACTGGGAAATTTTTTACCAAAAGAAAGGAAATACTGGGAAACTACAATTCTTATATTAGATACATACTATTTCTAAGTTGAAACTACCGTATAAACCTTCATCTATTTTTAAGTTGAAACATTCACGCATACACAGAGCAAGAAAGACACGGACATGGGCAACAAAACAAAAAAAAATAAAAAAAAAAATAAGGCATAGCAAGAAAAGTTATTAGCATACAAGGAGAAAAGAGACGCACAGATGAATAAACATAGAAGAACAAATACATAAATTGATAATAAGGGTAAAAGAGTAATATTTTAAATATAAAGTTTGATTCCATTACATACATCCCAAATTAGAGAGGAAATGGAAAATTGAAGGAATTGATGATATTGGATGTAATAGGTTACATTGTGTTTCATTCCGTTCCATTCAATTTTTGCAAATTCAAACAGTGAACTTTAATTATTTACCACTTTATTTTATTCCACCTCATCACATTTCATCAATCTAAATATAGCTTAAAGAATTAAAGTAAAATATTTTACATATTACAAGAATCAATCACAATATGAATCAATTCTGCAGGGATTAAAACAAAACAACAACGATAAAAAATAATATGTCATACATTTGTAAAACTAAAATAAATAAAAAATAACAAAGACTAAAATCAAAACTCTTTATATTTGCAGGGATAGCTTTCATATTTAAAAACTTTACTTTTTTTATTTATTTATTTATTCATGGAAATGTTAACATATATCGACATACAAAGGTCTCATAGCTTTGTCAGCAAAGTTTTTGATCGCGTTAAATGCAGCTACCTACAAGCGGTGATGCAAAAGATGAGTTCAGATCCTCTCCATTTCCTTATCTTCAAGTCATTCCAGTTTATTGTATGGATATGTGACAAGTGGCAAGTTAAACAATCAATGGTTCAGATTAAAATAAGTATATGTTTAATAATAAACAATAAAACACCCTAAAACAACGTTGTCTTCTTCTCTACCTGTATCAAGTTAACAGATTCTTCCTCTTCCTCAACTATACAGATCGGCCTCTTCCTCTCATTACCGTCCGGTCGAGGTCATCTCTCTATCAGTTCCCGAGCAGATCCCCGCCGGTACTCTTTACGCTTGTTATAGTGTCGTTCGCCGCTATCTCGCCGACATGGTGTGTCGCCGTCGTGGTGCCTCCTTTGCGGTTTAAAGATTGTTTGATTAAAGATTGGTTGATTGAAACTGGAAATTGTTTGTTGGTGTTGTAATCAATTTTATGATTCAATTTGATACTATAACTAGAAGAATGTAATTTTAAGATCTGCAATGTAAGTTGAAGTTTCTGCAATTTTAAGAGCATCCACAATGATGGTTCTTAGTTTTTTAAGTACCAGTACCTAATAGGTACTACCATTGGAGTAAAACAGAAAAGAGTACTTAATAGGTACTGCTTCTTAAATAAGCATTGGTACCTATATTACTTTTATGGGACTCGCTTATAATAATGTAGAGTTATTGGTGAGATGTGTTATTGATGGAACCCGTTTAGAACTTTTAAAGAAGTGTTGGGTTGGAAGGATTGAGTGCTTAATATGTACAATTATTAAAAAGTTATAAAAGAATGATGTGTACATGTGGAGTCCGGTTAAGTACTCAAAAATGAATAGCTCTATTGTGGATGCTCTAAATTTATGTTACAACTTTTTTCAAACTTTTAATCTGAACCATTGATTGTTTAACTTGCCACTTGTCACACATCCATACAATAAACTGGAATGACCGGAGGATAAAGAAATGGAGATGATCTGAACTCGCAAAAGATGGACATTTCTAATACTTGGATAATTGGATTGGTCCTATCACTCCTCTTTGTGGATTCCGCCAAGGTAAACCTCTCTCGTCGTATTTTATATATTATTTGTGTTGAGGGTCTTACTTCTCAATAATAAAGGAAAACTAGTCTGATGCAGTCATTTATTCCATTTTACCATTATGAAGAAAAGGATATCGTTACTCCACTATGAACAAAATTTCTTGTATTTACACAAATCTGCCACCATATATACAAATAGCTTTTTGTTCCTCATTTTAGCCTAGCCAACAGCCATCAGAATAAATTAAATCGCTTTGAGTTTCTAGTGATTTCATGTTACAGTAATAAAAACCACTCACCTATTAGAAGCAAAAACACTCTCCATCCAAGCGCCAAGTCAAAAAGGTGATCACAACAGAATCAGGAAAAAAGCTTCAGCATAAATCGTCAGAGAAAAGTTGATTCTTCCATAATCCCGTGCTCATTTGTCCGGTCTCACTGAAAAAAGTCTCAAATTTAGGGGGATATGCAAACAATCATTACATAACCAGATTTTACTCTTAATAAATTCATTTGCTTACAAACAAATACACATAACCATCTTTTATTTGCAATCTAAAACATGGGTTTCTGGCAGAAAATATTAGATAGAAAATAATGTTCGAAATTTTGATTGTTGTTGACTCTTGGATGGATAAATAATCTTCACTACATTGACTTAATTAATAACTATCCTTGAATCTTAACAAATTGTGGTTGAAATCTGTCAAATTTGTTTGGCAATGTGGCGTTACTCTTTCATAGAAGCTATGGCTTTTTTGGAGTTTGAAATGACCAAATAATGAATAATAAAACCAAACAATAAATAAATGACATGCATTGTGTCGAAATGCTGTGAATATTTGTAAGGATATATTCAGAATATTTAGCCTCCTAGTTTCCTTCTTAACCAGATTCTATTCCCTAATCTCTTGGAGATCATATAGCTGGTTGCTCCCCCCCCCAATTGCTCACACTAGGGAAAACACTACCGGAAGTTATCTCCCGCTACGATTTACACTACCGTAAGATATCTCATGTAAGATTTGCACTACCAGAAGATATATTCCCAGTGGATGGGGAGGATTCTGATCAACTTAGGGGGAACAAAGAGCAACCATCATATATAAGTATTGTACATTCCATCTGTTCCAATACAAGATATGCAATATTTTCAGTCTCAAGTTATTATCAAGAGCAAGGTACAATACTTCTTTGGTGCTGCTGTTTCTTTTTCTGCACATTTGTGGTTCTCTTTTACGGTGCTACTATATTTGGTTTATTTGTAGCAAGCTTGAAGATAGTAAAATTAAGCTCAAGGAGAGTGTTAGAACATATGAACTATCTTATAGTATCTTAAAATTATGTTAGAATATCTAAGTCCATCTCGTAATAGTAGTTTTTTATCTTAGAATATCTCTTGAGATTAGTTTTTATATTTCTTAGTAATTATCATGATTCAGTTACCTATTTTATTAGGATTAGAATCTTGTATCCCTATAAATAGAGGTTAGTGCTTATTATTTTTGTATCATCATCAGCATTAATAATAATCATACGTATAGACTTCTCTATTCTTTCTTTAACTAAAACCCTATAACTTCAAGAGAGACATATGGTCCAAACAACTTGATATCAAGAAAGTATTATTTCTTCGCCTAACCTTGGCCCAAATGCCTTGAAGAGTGTTATTTCTCTTATTACTTGAATTATTTTTTATACATTTATACGAATTTATAAGTATATGAGTTTTATGAACTTCGTAAAATATTACAAGTCGTGTTAGGATTACATAATTTACAGTTTTATTTTCCCTTATTGATTTTTAATATATTCTAGATCTTAAATATCTTAAATGGCACAAATGAACTCTCCCTTCCCTAACCACAACATTTAGAAAAAAAAGTAATTACAGGACACCCAAGAGGTGGAAAGTCTTCTGTTCCTTTAAAGTTTAAAGCATTTTTGGAATGACATGATCTATGTTGAGATATTGATATTTATTATAATATGATGATATGATTTGTTAGTATACTTTGAGATTATGATAGGATTGCATTCTTATTTAGATTATATCTCTTATGTATATATTCATATTCAAGATGGTAGCTAGAGCAAGGTTATCTTTGGGTTTAGCCACTGTCAAAGCTAACCCTAGTCTTTAATAGTTTGGTTTCCGTCGGGTCTCAAAACAGTCGTCAGAGCCACTGCCACCGACACTGGAATCAAAGAGCACCGATCTGTCAATTGCTGAAGACTGAAGTGCCGCCAACATACGTCAATCCACACACCGCCACAAAGTTATGCACACTCCTGCACATGAGCCACATGTGTCGCCTTCCCGCTGCTGTTTTTGCACGACACCGCGGTCATTTGAATCGCCTTGCCATTCTGGTTCGTTAGGGAGGACCACCAGCATGTAGGTCTCAGTTGAGAAGTCACCTGGATTTTTCTTTGCCGTGGATGTTTTTTCCAATAAATTTTAACGCGTTACAAGCTTCGTGGGTTAGTCCCTGGTCATCTGGCTTACAATTTCTAATGTGTTTATCTTGGTTGTTGCAAATTTGTGTTTTGTTTTCTGTCCCTAATGATCAATTTATGTTGATGTTAATGTCAAGGTTATGACCCTTCAGTGTTCAAACTATGTCCATGTTACGTCCATCTATTATGTCAAACCTCTGTAAGTTCATATTGTGTTCAAAAAATGTAAGGACATGTCAAAATTATGTCAATTAAGGACCAAAAACGAAACAATTTTTTTACGACAAAAACATCATATTTTTTATTCTTAGGGACTAAAATCAAATTCATTATAATTTTAAGGACGAAAAACTTATTTAACCCTTATTATACTATGATATGATTTGTTGGCATCCTTTAGAATTATGATAGGGTTACATTCCTCTTAAGATTATATCTCTCGTGTATATAAATAGTTGTTCAAACTTTTTCTTTGATAACGAGGAATATTCATATCCAAGAATCTAAAATTTGGCACTTCACATCTATTCATGTACAGGTAAGAAAATAATACAATGGAAAATGATGCAAAAGATAATAAAATCAAATTATTTTTCAATAGCAGTTTTAGGATGACAACTATTGATCATGTAATAATTAGATAAAAACAGAAACATAGGAACACGGGGAATAATATGACCTGATTTTATTTGGAGAAAGTAAAGCTAAGTAAAGATCCATAAAAACTTAACGAATGTTACCATGGCTCCAAAAATATTGTTTTCATGGCATCATCACATTTGCATCAACTAAAGGTAAACAACATCTAAATCATCAAAATTAGTAAAGCATAGATGAGGAAGTTTACCTCTTTTTTTCTTAGGTGGTTTCATACTACCATTTGCAACAGATGAGGAAAAGGACCTCTTTGCAGAAACTTTTGTCGATCTCTCATCCTTCTTCGTAGATATCAAACATGAGTTAAGAATAGCATCAACAGCTTCACGCTGCTGTTTCCTTTTTGAAATTTCAGCATCCATACTTTGATTAGAAGCTCTACCTTGATTATTGGCATCGCTCTCTTTGTGACTTTCTTTCGTTGAGGAAACAGTAACTTCAGCAGAACTGCTCATATCCCCTCTGGAATACATAGCTGGTTTTTCTGACTCTGAAGGTTTTGATGCTTTATGTCCACCACTTGTTTTTTCCACCGGAAGGTTTAAACCATTCCTTGAATTTTTAAATTTGGATTGCCCTTTATTTGGTGGTGTCTTTCCCAAGCTAATCTTCATTTTATATTTGCCTTCTCTTCCACCAGCAACACATGGTGTATCCTTCTTCATGGAAATATGCTTATTTTTGGAATCTCTTTCCTTGGCCAGAGCAATTTTTTCCAAAACTGAAATTTTTTTCTCATCATGACTACCCATATCTATGTCTTTGACTTCAGAAACACATTTATTTTTCCTCACCTGGGTATCATTGTCATTAACCAATTTTTTTGGTACTTTGTGACCACAATCCTTAACCTTCTCATGCTTCAATGGTCTTGCATGATTATCAGAATTTTCAAAAACACACTTACTTTTAGCTGTTTTGAACATTGAATGATATGGCATCTTAGCCGTCATGATCAAGTTTCTTTCTTTAGCATCTTTAACAAGAGCTGCCCAGTTATGGTTTGTCTGTAAAGTTCTTGCATTACCCAAAATCCAAAGTGATATCTTGGCCCTTGTCAAGGCAACATTCATCCTTCTTATATCAGCAACAAATCCTATAGAGCTTGAGTTTATTTCAGATACAGCACTGCTTGAATGAGCTGCTCTTACAGTAGAAAGCAACAATATATCCACCTCTCTACCTTGGAAACCATCCACAGTGTTAAATTCCATGTCGGCTATGGTTGAAGATCCAAATGCATTAAGAAAACGAGACCGCAGAAGAGAAAGTTGACACTTGTATGGAGTAATAATGCCAATTCTTCCACCAATAAATTCAGCTGGGTACCTAAGGTGGCATACAGAATTTTGTAAGCAGTCATCATAATCATAATAAACATGGAGGGAGAGAGAGAGAGAGAGAGAGAGAGAGAGAGAACATTGGTACCTTTTCTTGAAAAATCTTAGTATTTCAACTGCAGCATCAGCTTCATGTTCATTACAAAGAGACATTGCACCAGAGTTTTTCCCATGAGCCTCCCGACCATCAATAATATCATAGAATGCATAAGGCCCAAGACCCTTGGTCTGATGAAATGGTGCTGATTTGCTAGACATTTGGCTACCATTTAGTAATTTGTTGTTATAGAAATGCAACGAAGGAAACTTGCATATCTCTGGATGCATTCTATACTGCCATTGTTAGAAAAACCAAAGGGAAGGGATTCAGCTCTTATACATAAAACAGGATAACAAATATATAATCCTGTGCACCAAAATTATGAAAGAATATATAATAAGAACAAGGAGTGTAGTGGCCTGGTCTCAAAGCACTATAGCAGTATGGCTGCAACGTTGAAATTTCGGGAATGTACAATACAAGAAATTTATACCATAGTACCATATAAAAATAAAAGCTCAAAAATAGAATACACAAATTTTACACATTCATAAGTAAAATTCAAAGTTCATTGCTACCAATATTCAAACCTAATATAAAGCAAACAGGTTGGTACTAGAGCTTACAATCAGTAGGCCTGTCAAGAGTGTATGAGGCTAAGGAAGAGCTTCTTGCGGAGATTTAGGAATAGTGACGGAAAACCAAATTGACACTCCTATGAATCCAAATGTCAAACACTATCGGATCAGGGGGAGTCCTTTCTAGATCCAGGAAGGTGTTGGAGAATCTAGGTGATTCTTCCCTTTTTATTTTGTGCAATTTTCTATTATCATGTTATGACTTTGTTTCCTAAAATCTCTCCTTGATTCAAGGAAGAGAATTGATTGTGATCTCTGTATATAAACAGTCTTTGATTGATGAATAAAGCATAACAGCATTTGCTTTACTATTTTCCACATGGTATCAACAGCTCTAGGTTCCCTAATCTAGGGTTTTATTTTTTGTTTTGTTTCTTTTGCTCCTTCCTTAATGGAATTTTCATCCTCTGAGGGAGGCCGTGATTTTCAATAACAATTCCTTGATCTGCATCATGCAAATCTTCCTTGATGTAATCTATTTCTGTCTTCATTTCTGTCATCAACTTTTCTTGTTCATCGGCCCATTTCTCCGATAAGTTCATTTCGGTTTCCATGGTACTCAACATTATGATTCGGCAGGTCGGACCAATTGTTTGAGTTCTGTGAAAGAACAATAAGGGAAACGGAGTTTAGTCGTCCCTGGTAGTTTATTGGTTGAAAAGATAAAAGGTACACAAGACAGAATGCTCTCTATGATCCCTCCTAAAGGAAATGAAGCCTTATTTATAGGCTTCCTAAACAACGATTGCTAAAGGGATCGCAACCGCCCTAATTAACTAACAAAACAGCCAAAACAAACTAACTAAAATACAAAAAATATTAATTCCTATTCCTTCAGTGATGAACTTGAGGAGGCTTAGTATTAGACTCCTTATCAACTTCCCTTACAAAAGCACACTTTTGGATCATATCCAGAAGAAAAGAAAGTACCTGCTCAGTAAGCATAATAACAGGATGCCCAGCCCTTTGTAAACGTTCAAACATGCTGCACTCATAATGAAACTTACTTGCAACAGTTGATAGGACAGTTGCAGGAAGTTGCTTTGGGTCACCAACCTTGAATAAATAACAAAGATATGTCAAACTACTTACCTATATCAGAACTTCAATATCATGAGTGAGAAACTCTTACCATAATGCATTGGGTTCCACTTGATTTTAAAAGCTGAAGAGGAATTAGAGTAGCTGGCTCAAGAGCCTGTAACAACAGAAATATGTCATTAGGCAAAATGGAAACTAGAAGATTACAGACAAATCACTTATAGCAGAGAAGAGATATATATACTTGGGCAGCTTCATCAATTACAACAGCATCAAAGAGGGTATGTTCAGAAGGACCCCGAAACTTGGAGCATAACATTCTCTCAGAGCAAACTCCATAAAGATCCCCACCACATCCACTCAATGTAGTTACCACTATTTGAGCTTCCATTAATATAGACTTCCGCAGCTTATTCCTAAGAGTCTTGGTTTCTTCATTGGCTTTCTTTTCCTGAGCTTGAACATTACGAAGATCTTTATATATTTGCCTTTTTTGTTCATACAGTTTGCCCAACTTCATTTCAATTTCAGCATCAGACATTTCTGTCTTACCCCCCATACCATTTTTAACATCAGAATCCCCATCCCTTAAATTAGCACGCTTGGTTTCATAGAACCTGATAGAATCAGCCAGTTTCTCCAAATTAGACCGCAACATTGCTGATGAATCTACCCTCAAATCATTCTTCCCATCTTTTGAATGCATCACCTCTTCTGCTACACGTTGATCAACAATTGTATCAATAAAGAATGGCAGTGAATTTGGATGGACTGTTTTAGCATTTCCAACCCTCACAAGATAAGGCTTGTACATTTTCCCATTACTTCCATAAAGACCGTGGCTTGAAATTCTTGATACCAATTCGTCTACAGCAGCATTAGATTGAGCACAGATAAGAATCCTTTGTCTCGCACAGTTTTCGGAAGATTTTGATGAACTCTGGACATCATCATTTAACTGTCTAGCCATGGCTGCATCCTGCCATGCCCTCGCAATGGCAGCACTCTGGTTAATCTTCGGTCTTGAATAGGTAGAAGAATTTTGGCTCGTGGTTTCATATAAAGGATTTTTTAAACCATTTGTCTTATGTGGAGAAGCAAGAAGGGCACTGACAATTGCAACAATAGTACGTGTCTTCCCGGTTCCTACGTATATATAACATACATGCAAACTTCTGAGTAAAAAAAACTAGTAAAAAGTTATGAGATCTGCAAAGTCAACAGATAGGGTAGATCTCATACCTGGAGGACCCTGAATAAGAGATAATTCAACAGTTTTCTTTGGCTTAACCCTTCCAATAGCAACACTTATTGCTTGGAGCTGAGTGACATTAAATGATGACCTCAAAGTTTGCTGCAATGACTGGCACAGCTTGCTGAGATCTGGTTCTTTACATTCATCAAGACAAAAGGAATCCTTGACGGGATTTAAAATGAGCGGAAGTAAGGGAATGTGCTTAACAGATGACAATGCATGAAATTCTCGAATTTGTGGGGTAATGCTCATTATTCGGCATCCATGCCATTTACTTCGTTCGGTGAGATTTCTTCTAGCTTGATTTAAACGTGAAGAACCATTTTGAAAATAGAACCGGATGAAAACGATACTAATACTTCTTTTATAGTCTTTCTCGCGCCTTTCAACCTGCAAACACATATTGACTGATTTAGCATGACAGTGATTTGTTTGGTTTCCCTTATTCAAGTTGCATTGAGGAGAAAAACAAAACGCATTGGCTTGACGGTAGTGTCTGCCACATTGGGGAGCCAGCTGATTTTAGTTTATCAAAATGGCGATGCAAATGCACATCACTTTGAAGAGTCTTACCAGTATGTAACTGATCCAATGATCTTTCCTATAGCTCACTCATCTATAAATATGAGGAGACATTTAAGTCAAATGAGAAATAACAATTTATCTTCAGATTTCTTCATAAAGTTAACTTGAACCTCTTCTCTCAATTCTTCTTTAACCTTTAATCTCAATATTTAGTAACTAGAATTTAAAGTGAAAAACAACTCAAGGTGTGTTGGATTAGCAGTCAATTATCAGAAAAATGGACATGGCTTGCGGCATAGGATAAAACAATTCCTCATGCAAATTAAAGCTCTCAACAAAACATGATAATGCCAATAAATTGGATCCATATGCCAAATTGCCAAAAAAAAAATATCATTCTTTGTAAGAAACACTGATGCATATGGAATGGGATAAAAAGGTTTCAACTTTTCACTGCCATCTCAGACTGGAGTGGCCAGCATATGTGAGATGGACTGCAAAAGAGTTGTGTTACAATTGTAAACTTTCTGCATTTTGGTTGTACATTGCAAATATCGAGATATTTCCCTTCACTTTCAACATTCACTTTTTGCATCTACCTATCATGCATAGCCCAAAACAATCAACTGCAAGACTTCATATTCATAGACTAGTGAAAAACCTCCCTAGATAAATCATACCTAGAGAACAGTATACCTTTCCAACCATATGAACATCGTGATTAGATTTTTGGGGAGGATCTTTCGTTAGCAAAACAATGTCATTTTCTGAAAAGCTCCTGCATGTTGCAGTATCACCATCGTCATGGACAAAACGAACAATATGAAAATCGTCAATTCTCTCTACTGACATCACGGAAAGGCTGCCATAAAACATATCCTCCCATGAAGACATTTCAAGAAAAGAATTTTGAAGTTGTGCTTTAAACTCCTCCAGAACTAATGGCCGAAATATCTCGACATACTGTTCAGCTGATTGAAAACATACAGGAACTTCCTTTAATTTGTTAACAGCTCGGCTTTCATCTTTTCTTGCAGATGCCAAACCAACTATTGCAAAATAATCTATTTCAAGTATAGGTTTATACCAATCATCCAAACTTGGTGGCTTGAATCTTCTCATTGGGTCCTCTACCTTATTTAGACAAGTGGATCTGCTATCAAGAGTATTTTTTAGTTGAATAACTTGTCTTTTCAAAATTGAAGTAGGCTTTGGTACATACAACTGTGTACGTCCCACAGATTTCAATGCAGTCTCTAGCGGATCATCTTCAGAATCCCTAAGATCACTTAAAATTTTGTTACCAGTACTTGACACAGTTTCGCTAGTTTTGGAAGCTATATTACTGCAAGTTTTATTCAAAATTTTGGTACTGACAGTTTCAACAGAAGATTTTATCAAATTGACCCTGTCCTTGGATTTTGAGATTACTTCCCTCTTACAACTCTCTGGGCCCTTTGAATCAATATATGGAGTAACAGCAAGCTTATTGTGTAAATTACCAGAGACTCGCTTCTGAGAAGAAAGACTGAAAACATCAGTAGTATCTTTTTTCTGGAAGGTCTTTTCTGTTTCCTTAGAAGTTTTCATGTACGAAACATTCTGGATTGCACGGTCAGAAGCTGGTAAACTATTACCAGCAGTATGAGGCATTAGGTTGCCATCAGATATGTTCTGACCTGTCTCACTAACTGATAAAATGGAATTGGACAACACTGTTGGTTCAACTTCATCATCTGAAAGAATAACTATAGTTTCAGTATCTTTTTTGCCAGTCATCACTTCAAAGTCCAAAATTTGTAAACCTTTATCCTCCATGGATGAAGAATGAATATCCGAACTTAAAAAGTTATTTTCAAAAGGCAAGCTGTTAGATACTAAAGATTTGAGCTTCACATTTCCCTCCTGAAAATCATGAGAGTCTTCGCTAGATAGAGACATGGACAGGCGTGAGACCTGTTCTGTCAATTCTTCCAAGGCATAACTATCTAAATTGATAATGCAAAACAAAAACAGAACATATTAACGGCATAAAACTCAATCATAGGTGAAAATAAGTACAGGAAAAAGAAAAAAAACTCACTGCTCGTAATAAGATTTTCAATGGTCATGATTGTTGATGCTGAAGTTTTATTGCAAGAACCTTTGAACAGATTCAGTAAATAACTGAGTGCTCTCTTCCAATAAACAATTACAACTTTTAGTGACGACTTTCCCCATTCCATGAAATTGTGAATCCATTTGAAACCCATTTTATTTTTTACCAGCATTGTGAAATTTCTATGCTCTTTTCCACCAAATAGGCAGAGTTTATCAACAAGAACAGGAAGAATCTCGAGTAAACGAACACAAGTCATCTGAAACAAGGAACTATAAAGGTGAAGAACTTCCTGCTTCTACAACCAATAGATGATGTAGAACTGCAACAGTAAATAAGCTAACTTTTCTTTTGTAAAACAACAAACTTACTTATATTGAGAGAAAAATTCAAAGAGTGAAGTGGGAGAAGCTAAAACCCTAATGGGATGAAATCTCAATTACTCATTTTAACCTGAACTCGGAAATAAGAAGCAAATATTGACGTATAAAATCATTTGCAAAAATGTTCACTAATAACTTATTGACAGTAGCCAAGTTTCATATTTGAATCCCATCAAATGATGAAAGCATAATAAAAGCACCATGCTTAAAGTTATTTGGGTTTGGAATAACAAAGTATTTTAAAATGCCACTAAACATAACTAGAAAAGAAAAAGAAAAATAAAAAGAAAAATTCACATAGGATAAATAGACTACATAATACCTGGCAGAAATTGTAATCAATAAATTCCTTGCCTTTTACCAGGCACCTACAGAAAACAGGCCATGCCATTTCAGATAGTAAGCAACTAAATTTTTCCTTTATTTGTAGTTCAACGTCGATAACATGTTTATCAATATCCACAGGCAGAGAATCAAAAGCTGGCTGCATCAAAAACCCGCCTTGAGAAGAGAACTGTGGCACCCTTGAGTCAAAGTGTGTCCTTCCAGGCAACTCTGGGCCAAGTACTCCCTCATCTTTGAGTAATTTGCATAAAAGAAACCAAAAATGATGTGAAGTATGAAACTTCAACAAAACAGTATCCAGTTGGACCTAGCATGGAAACACAATGAATGATATTAGTAAAATTGAAAAAATAAAGGGCTGCCGGTCAAATAATCACTAGACCAAGGTTGTCAAACTCTAGAATTTGCGCCCGGAATCTCTGCAGACTTGACTTGCAAACTTGTAAGAGATTACTTAATACAAAAGTTATGTTTACCTAAGATGATTTAATACTACATGCATAGTAAATATTCAACAATCTAATAAAATTATCGAGTGACCAGATCAGGTCAGACAATCATAATTCAAAATTGATATACAAATAAAAAAATAGCTTTACGACTCAGCACCAAAAAAAGAGCAAAACAAGTACAAAATCACTACAGTGAGTAAGGGTAGGACTGAGTTTTGGTGGGGCTAAATTCAACACAGTAGATCTCCGTGTTAAGCTCATTGAAGTTGAGTTCATTGAAAACTTGCAATGAAAGTTTCGTTTTTGTTTTCTAGTTCATGACTTTTTCTATGTTGGGCAAATGATAATCCGTAGTTGAGGTGCTAGCATAGTTGAGATGAGTTATCATAACAGTGCTTTGGCATATCAAATTTGGATTAAAAAATATATATATTTTGGCTGTTGGGATCTATGGGGTAAGTTCTCATCGTTCACCTCTTTCGCAGACAAGTTCGCGTTGAGATGTTAGATGCATTTGAGCAATCAAGTGCTGCAACTGTGAGGCTAGTGTTTGTGCGCAAGAGAATGAGGCTAGATGAGTTCACCTCGTTTGTACAACTGGGAGACATTTTGAGTATGCAAAGAGAATAGATGGTTGTTGAAATATTTAATTAATATTAGTCTCAATACTATTTGATTTTATGTTAATTGTGTTTTATTTTTATTCCTTAAATCACTTTCTTAATTTGTGGAGTGTCTTTATGTACTCTCATATAAAAGGAGCATCTTCACATTGGAATAAACATACTCTGAAATAATAGAGTACTTTCAACAATAGTTTTGCTGCTTTTATGAGCTATCTGGCTTCTGTTTCAGAGAATCTGTATCCTTCCTAGAAGTTGTATTTTTGTATTCTCTAGTGAGCTTTCCTCTTTTACACACGCAAAGAAAGGATAGATAGCAACCACATTATTATCCAGTAACATTTGCTGAAAATATTACCAATTTCATAGCATGTTTAAGGCCCAAAATAGTTGCAACCAATGAGGGTCTGTAAGAACAAAGAAACTTCAATCCACAAGAAAGACCACGAGTTTCAGAAACTTGCTCCAACATAGACTTTCCAAACTGTCTAACATCCTGCATGGAAAAAGCAATGGACATATCTCAGGATCTATTCCACAAATAAGAAAAAGAATAACAAAATCATCACATTTCGACGAGGGCAATAACATGTGATCTGTAAGTTCTAGATAAATTGGGCATATTACATCATTTGGATCCAATAGCGAAAGGATCAAGCTTTGACTCATCACTGGTTCCCAAATCCACTGACTTCGAAGTTCTCCCTGTCTCATCTGAACTAGAAAATGTGTAGTGAACCTGAGGTGCGAATCCGAATTATTTAGTCAATAAATTAAAAACCTACTTCTAACTTAAAAGCACAATGCCCTCAAACTTCAATATAGCATACAATGAATATGGAATCAGACTGGTGTTCAACCTGTTAAAAGTTCTTATTAAAGGAAAAGACATAGTCAACACTTCAACTGAGTTCTTGGATTTGTTTCCATCTCCACCATCATCAGATCCAGTTGGAACTTTCCACCCAAATGAAGATGATATTTCTGCAGCAAAATATGAAGGGCAGGATCTGACTGGAAGCATCATTTCAGCACTGCTCTCAAGTTCAACCATCGGAAAACGAGTTCGTGCCCAAAAAACGGCTTTGGAAAATGAAAGTGGAAGAATTGAGGGACTGGTATCAACTAAAACATCAACCCATAACATCGGAATGCATATCCACTCTCGGCACTCTTGAGAGGCTATTTCACTCTGCATAATGAATTCACTCCAAGAACTTCTACGATCCTGCTCTTCACCATCTGGAATAGAAGGCAGCCAAATATCATCACTTTCATCATCCAACTTAAGGATATCACATGACATGCTGCTATCAATGCTACGAGTTGTGCTGCAATTTAGCACTGAATATATTAAAGCAGCAGTATCTGATACTATGATTGTCTGTATAAGGTCAAACGCAGGTTGCCTCAAAGAACTGTGAAGCGAGGAATCTTTCAGAGATGAAACAAGTGAAGGTCCCCTGTGCCAACACAAATGTAGAGAAATAATCAAGTAATAAACAGGATGGTAATCCAAGAATATCATAAACATGTCACCATGAAATTAGAATGCAGTAACATGATTAGAGTGTACGACGTGAGTATCTCAGTCTCTGTTCTGTGAAGGTATTTCTGCATGTGCAATAGTTGTTACAGGGCTGATGCAGTCAGCTGTTAGAGTCTGTTATAGACTGAGACGGTCAATTACAATTCTGTAAGATTAGAATAGAGCTAAGCTAACAGATATTGTGTATAAATACATGCTAGAACTTCCGAGAAAATTAACATTTTTCATAGTAGAGCATTTTCAGAGATTCATCTATGATTACTCTGCTGATATTTTTTATCCATTTCCCAGTTTCACTTAATTTTTCCCCATTTTCTCTGGAAACGATTTCCTGCTATGGTATTGAGCTGTTTCTTGGGCCTGAACTATTGCTTTCCTTTTAGAATTTGTTTACACTTACACAGGAAACAACTCTCTTGGCACCTACATCAGCACCATTTACCTTCTCTCACTGTTTAGCTAAGATGAGAAAAATTCTGTGTCTGGAAGCAACATTTGAATCAGTAACTGAAGGATGCAAAGATTCATTGTTAATCCAAAGTTTCCATTGTGCTAAGAATCAGAAGATCTTGATTAGTGAACTGGACAGTAAGTGCAGAGTACCTTCGATGGGAACAGCAGGATCAACAATGCTGGGAACTACATTCAAAGGATAAGGCCCTAGGCCTATAGGGATATTTAGTATAGAGATTAAGAAACTCAAACGACTTTTCGCCTTCTCATTAAGTTTTAACGTACCTACAAAAGGATTATCTGTATATACGACAACTTACGTTTTCAGTAACAAGTATCATTAAAAGGGTTGCATTGTGTCCTGGAAAATAGGATTTGCCTATCCAAAGCATGACTGCTTTCTAAGTTATTTGCTAGAACAATAAGTAGCCACTATTTCTTATATTTGTCTTGCTTTCATACTCAGAGATGACAATAAGTAATAGATCCAACAGAAAATCACAAAAGTTATCCACACAAACTCTACAGAGCCATTTACTTTCCTTTCCTCTAGAGTTCTATCCCTATAAAGTCAAATTCTTAGTCCCAAATTTCTGCATTGTTAAACTGAAGATAGGTAAACTTACTTCTTTTTCAGTTAACAACAACTTCTTAGTTCCAGATTTAAAGTTAAACCCAGAGAGACAAGAGGGAGTAGAGCTACATACCACATATGTGCACACTCAAAAGGAGGGCATGGCGGGTTCATCTTGTAACCTCGGTGTACAATAAGAAGTGCTATCTGAAAATATAGCAACTAAGATAAGCCGAAACAACTTGCATTCATCAATCACTAAGGCTTTGTTTGCGAGTTTGGAGGGGAAGGGAGGGGAGGGCTTTGGAGGGAGGGAAATAGAGAGAAAATTAGAAAAATCTTTTACATTTTTTGAAAAAGTATTTTTTACAGAGAATGACAAATAAATATTTATGATTAATATATTATGAATTTAAGAATATTATAACAACATTAATTAAATTTGAAGAATTCATATAAACCCTCCAAACCCCCATCCAATACAATTTTTGAGTTCCCCCAAATTGGGGGGTTTTTGTGTTATGAAGAAAAAATAACCCTCCAAACTCCTTCCCTCCCAAACTTCTCTATTCCTTCCACTTGTTTCTTCCTTTTTTTCAAAACCATTCCCTCCCCTCCCCTCCAAACTCGCAAACAAAGCCTAAAGCTACACAAGCCACGCAACACACACCACACAAAATTTAAATGCAATAACCTGGCATGCCAATTTTCTTGTAAGAATGCTGAAGTTACTGCTCACTGGCACTTGATGGAGGAGAAAATAGAGAAAATGCCTACGTTGCTTTTTATGCTCCCCATCATGCAAAGCTTCAAGAGACTGGAACATTTGATCAGACATCCAAATAATGTCAACAACAAAACAAGCCCTCCTATTCCACTCTCCCACCCATCAAAACACACACACACAGAGCAAGCAAACAAACAAACACCAGATCAATATGCACATGCCTGTAGAAAGGGTTGGAATAGACCAAAAATATCTTTATGGATTTTCTCATTGCGAATATGGAAGCATTGACCAAGTAGAGTGTTGCGCATTACACTTGGAGACAGTGTAGAACTTAACCAAAGCTTACAGCCTTAACCCAAGCCAAAAGAAAAAATAAAATGTCAGCCAAACGAATGTATAATAAAATTAAAGGAAAAAAAACTAACTTTAGGAATTGGAAAAGGAAAATGTGTACCGAGCATTTCAAAAAGTATTCTCAAGCAAGTAACAGCATGTGAAAATTCAAGTGAATCGCCACTAATATGATTGAGTACAATATCAAGAAAAAAGGGATAATTTTCCAATATCCCTTCTTCAAAAGCTGGAGGATCCAAGAAGCCAAGTCTTCACAAAACATACGTCAAAATGTACCATGTAAATATTAGAAAAGAGCTGACTAGACTGAACCTTGATACTATAAAAGAAAAAACACACTTCTTACAGTGATTTGATACCAATCCATAAGGACATGCGATCCATTGGAGTTCTTGGTGCCGAAGTCTCCATAACCAATGGCAAAGCATCTGCCTCTAAACAGCCAATAAACTTCTTAAGCAGCGGTTGCAGAGGGTCCAAGTCTGCTGCTCTCCTAAGTGCATGCATACACAATTATGAACAGTTACCAAAAAGACAGAAATGCTTAAAAGATATCTGAATACAGTAACAAATAAAAGATAAGAAACAAGGTATATCTCCATGAATCTTTCAATGGTAATTGGCAATAACAATATCCTACCATGCATTAAAAAACTCTAGGTTAACCATTCACATCTTCATAGCTATTTTGAGTGAAAAAACTCTGATTTGAGATAAGATATGATTAAATACCTTTTATGGGATTTATATACATAGAGAAAAAGCTTTCATAAAACAGAACTTCCACAGCGCATTATCAACTACTATATGAAATCACAACTATTGTAGCTGAAACTTTTACATGCCAACAAACAATGAGTACCTTACTTTTCCCATTGATCCTGCTAGACGGTATCCAACAGAACGAACGCTTCTCTTGCAAAAAAGTAATGCATACACTCCCTGGAAGAAAATAAGTTCAATGTGTAAAACGAAACATAAAATAATGGATCTACAAGCAGAAATACACAGCAAGGAAAAGAAACAAAAATTACCGGAAATTGTTGATGCCCAGACAAAGCCAGTTCGTGCTTATTATCAATAGCTTCAACAAACAACTCAAACTCGGTGAATAGAGGCTGATAATCTAAGAGAATTGGGAACATCAATACCTATTTCAAATTATGGAGGGAGAAAAATTAGTTGATAAACTCTGAACTTCAGATTAGAAAATTCATATCTTAGCAAAATAAAATGAAATTAAGATATAAATAAGTGCATTATAATAACATGAACAGAGTAACTGGTTAACCACTGAATAAAAACTTTAGATTCCTCACACTGGCTTCATTCAATTTATAGTTCTCCTTGAACATCTCATTACAGCCAGTAACAAAATTTTTATTTTTTTTTGCAATAGAGTAACAAAAAATTGAGTACAAAATAAGACTTGTAATAGTATACTAAGAAAAACAGAAAAACAAATTTGGACATATTAATAATAATAATACAATCAACATATTTCTAGTACTTATTCAGGAGCAACAAAAAATCTCTACTTATAATGTGAAGCACTATCAGATTATGCAATTCTAATAAGTAGATGTAAATTAGTATATCGACTATACTAGTCTGACTCGGAAGTCGGAACTAGTGACAGGGGAAACCATCAGAAAAATAACCTACCTCATACAAGACAATAACAACTTCGGCATTATCACGAGCAGAATCATATTTTTGCCCTGTTATTCGTGCATTGATATCACTCAGGTGTGATGTCACCCTCTCATAATCAAGCTTTTGCAAGATATCAAGAAGAGGACCGATAGAGCTAGACTCATACTCCATATCATATGTATCTTGGGCTTGATGATGCTGAGAAATGCACTGCAGGCAGTGCTTCATTTCATCGGAGATTCTCTTCCATAGCCGCCTGAGAGGTGAATCTTCCCGGTCATCTCTGTAGTAATTGTAAAAAGTCTCTAAAAGAGGCCCCATTACTTCCCACATACCGCACCAAATATGATTTTCACTAGGCAAGCAGATTAGAAAATTATATGCATCTGCAAACCTGACAATAATTAAAGGTGTTATGGAAACTGCCAAGGGTCAGGAGATACGAATCAGCAAGGAAACGCCGTCATGATACAGACATAACTTGTTTATTTTTGCAGAGAATAAAATAATTACACAATCCCAAGTCACAACAATCACATATTCATGAAGCGCTACAATTGACAAGTATGATTAATGATTATGTTAAACAGACAATTTATTATTTGATTGTTATTTAAATTCACCAGGTTTTATCCAGTGTTTAATCTAGGGGGAGGGAGGGGGAATATGTATAGTTTAAGCATAAACATGCTCACTCTAAATTTATTTTTATTACAGCAACTAGACAAAAAATTACTCCCATTCAAAAGAAAGATATATAATGTAGAGAGTGCAGCTCAAAGATTATTAAAACAAAAATAGCATTTTAGATTCGATTGTTCCCGTGCTTAAGAAATAAAAGGATAAATAAACAAATAAAAAGTGAGATAACCATTGCTCTTTGTGGAGGTGGAGGCGACGGTGTATGGAGGGATCAACGTCATCATCGTCGGCGTTCCCTTCTTCTTCTTCCTCGATGTCTCTCCACCGTTCCAGTAGCTCCCGTCTAGTAACAACTTTGTTTGCCATTGACATTGGTAGGGTTTACACTTCAGATTATGAATTGCTACAATACTGTTGTCACTTTTTATGATTCACTCCAAGGCGGATGCGGAAATTAGGTTTAGGCTTTTGATTATTCGCGCGCTTCATTTTTCCCTTGTGAAGGTATTTAACTCGTACTATTTTTCTTTGTTTTTCTAAAGAAAAATTATTTTGAGTCAAATAAATAAAAAAATAAAAAATGCTGAATAAAAGATATCCGGTAAAATTAGAACGAGAAGATTAAGATTACCATGGCTCATGCACAAATATGGAGAATAGATTCTCTTTATCGGAAAACAAATTGAGAAAATAATATGTGTATCTAAATTATTAGATAAAAAATATGTAATAATATTTTAATTATAAAAATATAAATAAAAGTTGGTCAATAGTTAAAATGTAACAAGAAAAAAATTGAAAATCCTTTCTCGCAAAGATGACACATGCAAATTGAGAAAATGGGCTGAATTTTTTACTCTTATGAGCATAGAAGAAACTTTCGCTTTGGAAAGGTAAAAATTTATCCATGGGAGTAGGGATATGGTGCTCATTAACTCGATGTTAAGTCATTTACTAGTGTTTTTCTTCTCTTTCGATCTACAAAGCGCCAAAGAAGCTCCTATCGGAGCTTACTAAAATTCATGAGTTTTTTCTTTTTCTTTTAAAGGTGTGTTTGGTAAAATGGGATTCAATGTGTTTACCAATAGAAGAAGGCGGATTTGGTGTAAAAGATTTGCATTTGTTCAACATCGCATTATTGAATAAATGGCGTGGGTGTATTGAATAATATGGTCTAATCTTATTCGGATTTGGATCGTCGGCAGCAAAATTGTCAGCTGCCATCTCTGCTGCATCTATCCAAACCATTGGATTAATCCAATGCCAACTATTAACTATTAATGATGAAAAACTAGATTGTAAAAACATTTGACTCATGGGATTAAAACCATAATTACACCCCCTGAAGGCATTGAAGGGTTGACACAGACACTCGTCGATCGGCGCACGACGGCTGACGGTGAGCATCGCCGAATCATAAATTACATGGATGAAGCTGCGATTCACAAACCACTATAATGAAACCTCCAAATTTTTGTGTGCCGACAGAGACCAAGAAGCTAATCGGTGCAAAACGATCGCGACGAGCATGGCCAAGTCGCAATTCATGACAAGCAAAACTGCATTCACAACAATAGCGCAACCCTTTTTCTTTGCAGCTATGCAGGCTATGGAAGGAATTTCATAGATGCAGGTTGTTATAATGGATAAAAAAATCAGTTGATCACCATGCTGGCTACTAGCAAAGTTTGAAGCATGAAGCTCAAGGAAAGAAATTGTCAAATACTTGTAAAGCGATTTTTGAATTTACTTGAAAACGATCCATGATTGTAAATTTGTGACATTGGTAATGGTAGTTGAGTGTTTTCTATTTGAATATCACACTGGACCATCTTCTTTCATCTTTTAAATTTTAATTTGTTTCATTTTAGATTTTTTTCTTTGTTATGAGAGAAGGAGTTGAATCCGAGAATGGTTCGGAATGTAGCGGCGTTTGTAACGGTGAAGAAAGTATTTTAGATTCAGGGGTGTCACTATGTTTTTAATCCCATGAGTCAAATGTTTTTACAATCCAGTTTTTCATCATTAATAGTTGGCGTTAGATTAATCCAATGGTTTGGATAGATGCAGCAGAGATGGCAGCTGACAATTTTGCTGCCGACGATCCAAATCGAATCTTATTCATTACAGGTACAGAGACATCTCAAAAAAGTTATTGACCTTGGAGGAAACTAAATTCAATGCCTCGCATTCTTTGTGGTGGAAAGATATCCTTCTTAGGAAATTTTCTCTTCCCACCCCCATGACTCTTTTCCTTCCGGATTTCCGTTTTTGCCCCTAGTTTTAAACTTCTGAATGCGTTTTCCGAAGTTTATTTTGCCTTGAATACGAACTTCGGAATGTAATTTCCGAAGTTTTCGACGAATTTGAACTAAAAAAACTTCGGAAAACACGTTCCGAAGTTTTTGTACAGGGGTAAAATCGGAATATTGGGGGGTTAAAAAGAGTCGGGGGGAGAAGAGAATATTTCCCTTCTTAGCGGGTTTGTCAATGATGGCGATACAAACTGGTCCGGTAACCTTTCAAAATGGAAGCCGGGAAACGGGAAGGCAGTCTCTTTTTGGAAGGACGCTTGGATCGGTGATTCAACCTTAAAATCTAGATTCATTCATTTGTTCTTGTTGCCTCGAGAAAAAGATGGCAAGATCGGCGACATGGGAGAATGAATTAATAGCGTGTGGAGTTGGAACTTGAGCTGGTCCAGGTTATTATTGGCAGAGGAATTATTGCAGGTTTCTGAACTTGAATTCTACATCAGAACTGTCACCTTACAGCTTTCATCACGTGAAAGTATTTGTCGGATGCCTGAAGTACTCGGCCAACGGTGGCTAGTAAGTTGTGTTGGGTAAAATGGGATTGAGTGTGTTTACCAATAGAAGAAGGCAGATTGGGTGTAAAAGATTTTAATTTGTTCAACCTCACATTATTGAATAAATGGCGCTGGCATATTATCAATGAGTAATGCAACCTAAAATTTGGTCCGGCAATTGACAACAACTTTAGTGCAGCTAGTAGCAGAATTTGGTTGAGTTTAGTACCGAGTAATATTAAGGTTTTCGGTTGTCGACTTCTTTAAGATAGATACCCCAAGGAGGAACTTGTGGCATAGAGGGATCCTTAGAAGCAACCATGAACAGTGTTGTGTGGTTTGCTTTAATCACATAGAAATAGATAAACATTTATTTTTCTCATGCCGTGTGACATTAGAAGTCTAGTGTGCTATCTTTTTGTAGATGAACTGGAAACCCAACATCATGGGAAGGCGACGAGATTCGAAAATTTTCAAAACCTTTTCTGTTGAGATTTTGATCATATCCATACAAAATTCTTAAGAAAGTTCTTATTAATTTAAAACAATTTTTTTGTCGGTGAAAAGACAACTCTTTTGAAAATTTTGAGAAAATATAATAGTAACACTATGTTAAAAAACTTTAGACAACTATCAACAAACTCTCTTTTTTCTTGTACAGATTGCACTTAAATTCTTCACTCCATTGATAATGAGTATATTAAATTGTTAGTATTTGTACATTGTTAGTATTATTTTTGTAACAAATAATATAAAATTACTCTACAAAGATGCTTGTCTTACGGACTGAAGATAGCTCAAATCCTAATATATACATTTACGTAAAGGTCTTGCTAACCTGTGCTCTAAGGACACGCACTAAGGAACTTAAAAATGGAAGTTTTGTATTAACAAGATTTTGACTTTCTCATTTCTAATTTAAATCATGGGTCTCCTTCACGTCGCTACCCAAAGCAAGATGTAACCATCTTGATTAATACGAATGAATACTTGTGGCCCCCCTGCATGTAATCATCTTGATTAATTCTCACACACACTTAAGGATTTTCTTCTGTTGCAGTTGATGAAGTTGGTGGACTTATTGAGCTTCCTGAATTTATAAGTTGTGGGTCGCTCATCACATCCTGCATAATCAAACATCTCAATAGTTATTTAATTAATTGAGCATCATTAATAATTTAGATTAAAATATAAAGAAATGAAAGAAACCTGCTGCATAGAAGCTTCACTGTGGTTGGGGGAAGGTTCAGTACTACCACTACTGCTAAAAGTAATGCCTCCTCCTAAAAAGATGGGACCCATATTTTCTTCAGCAAACTCTCTGAGTTTAACAAGCTCAGGCAACACTACTTTGGCAAGGTCTGGGCGATCTTTTCGTCTGAGTTGTGCACAATTTACAGCTATATTTGCAAGGGTTAGGGCTTCTTGAATGGGCCAGTGAGATAAAGATTGGTCAAGCATTTCCTCAAATGTGCCATTCTCAATAGACTGCTCAGCATGGTGAGCCAATCCCATTGGATGTCTTCCAGTCAATAACTGTAGAAATATGATCCCCAGAGAATAAACGTCCGACTTTACACCAAGCATTCCTGTTTGTTGATACTCGGGATCAATATAACAGAATGTTCCCGCTGCCGATGTCATGCGACACTGTGTTACATTTTCAGCCATCACAGGGACCAGCCTTGCCAATCCAACATCACTAATCTTACATACATAATTCTGGTCCAGCAAAATGTTGCCGGGTTTCAAATCACGGTGCACCAAAGGTTCAGGCTTCGTCTGATGTAGGAATAGCAATCCCGTGGCTATCTCTGCAGCAATCCGGAACCTCAGCTGCCAACACAGAACCCTACCACCCTTCTTTTTTCGATTCAGACAATCTTCTAAGCTTCCATTCGCCATATATTCATAAACCAATATACCATACTCTGGACACGCTCCTAAAAGAAGCACCAAGTTTGGGTGGCGCATACAACTCAGTATGTCAACCTGCGGAGAGATAACTATCTATTATAATATTCACATAATGATATAAGGAAATTAACATGTCATGCTCAATTGCTCATGCTAGTGCCAAACAAATTAAAACAAAATTAAGTCGTATAGAATTCAATTACTCATGTCCATGCACTTGTTGATCACCTCTTGTTGAAACTGTGATTTCCCTTGAGCCGCATCAGGACTTAAAACCTTCACGGCCACTGGAGTGTGATCAAGGTAACATTTATAAACAGGTCCATAACCACCTTCCCCAATTTTTAGTTTTTCAGAAAACATGTTTGTGGCTGCTTCAATCTCCTCAATATTGTATCTCCTATATCTTACATCAGTTTGGGCTAAATTATCCAATAGCTTCCTCATGTCCTCTGCTTCTTTAAGAGACTTAACTGGAACACTTGATTTTCTATGTGATTCCACGTTTGCTATTTTTCTAGCTGCTGCAGCTGTTTCCATGGCTGCCTTACTTCTTGCTTTCTCTTTCTCGGCTATTGCCAGTGCAGCTTCTTGGGACAGTTGTGACTCTTCTAATTTTTTTTCTTCTTCAATTTTCCAGTTGCTCATCTCCATTAACTATTATATACATAGAAAACAAAAGAGTAGTATTACCAGTTACAATCACAATAGTTAGTAACACATCTAATCTAATATAATCTATAATAAAAGAAAAAAAGAACTATCAGATTTTACCTTGTGTTGTGCTGTAAGCGCTTCTCTGCATGCTGTATTGTACATTTCCATTGTTTGTTTTAACTCAAGCTTCAGTCTCCTCATATCAGCTTCTGTTTCATCCTAGATGTTTTAGCAAAAGGAAGTGGATACCATTAGTGGTAGGGTAATTTGATTCCATTTGTTTGTTCTTAGAAATATGAGTAAAATGATCTCTAGAAGATAAGGTTTTCTTGATAAAAATGAATGGATTGATATATTATGATATAGGTATCTAAGTACATTTAGTTCAGTTTGTCATGACATTGATATATATATAATCAATTGAAATCACATATACATCATATCATGTCATACATATATACATCTCCATGTTAATTAGAAAGTGCAATGCTCACCATGTTCTGAGATGAATATGAAAATGATGTTCTACTAGTATCTTGTGGAAAAGAGGTATCTGGGGAACCGGGTTCAGTGAACTTGATTCCTAATCGGTTGGATCCAAAGCTGCGATCTGAACTGGTAGAAACTCGTGAAGTTCGACCGGAGTCAATGTAGTCATAAAAAGAGGATGAACAAGCACTGCTTGGCCTCCCAGAGCTTACAAATGATATGTCTGTGTCTGATTCTGTGAAGTCTACACATAACATTCCACTCGTGCCTCTTCCTCCTCTTCTAAATGGAGATCTGCTGGAAACAAAACCATGTTTATATTAATTGTCTGTGTAATATTATTCAAAACAGAAAGTACACATCCCCTTACCAACCACTAAGCACAAGGAATATTATATGCTTGGAAATGTTGTTTTATATAATATAAAAAGAAGACTTACTTTGTGGATTCATCGTGCCAACCGTGAGGTTTCATCGACGTCCTGTCTGCCGCATACACACACACACACACACAGAGACATCCAAGTGAACAAAACATGATTATTAACCTAGAACTGCAATAAATAGCAAATAGCTTAGTTCTTTTAATTTACAAAAACAAACAAACCTCTCAAATTCATACGTCTAGAGCATATCTGATCTGCAGATTGATTTAAATCCTGATTATTTATATTGTTATGTATATGGCTCAGAAGTGGGGAGGTATGCGGGGCCGGACGAGAAGAGTTCCGAACTGATGAGATTTTCCCCTTAGATATGACAAAAACATTACAGAAATCTGGCGCCCCCTTTGATATGCTGCTTGGCGTACTTGATGACTTAAACCTGCACAAAAAATGCCTCGCCACAATTAGCAACCTACATATTGATGGATTTTCTTGGGCAATCTTCCTTACTAATTGTTGCTGCTAAATAAATACAATTAACTTAGAGATTGATAGATAGATAGAGCACCTCACACACCTAATAAATCCATGCCTTGACGGTGAACCAATGACCAAGTTCTCAATTGCAGCATGAGAAACATATTCTGTTATTGCTTTGACAACATCAGTGTCTTCAAGTAGGACATCGAGACATTGTATCTAACAAAATATTATATAATTAATCAATTGTTGACAAAATACATTTTTAATTTATATTTCCCTTAAAATTGAATTCATGGCTATGGTTACATGCCTAGTTACTCTGGATATCTTTGCATTGGCCTATTATAGTATCTATTGGCCATGAATGAATTATAGATATATTAATTGATAGACATGCATCAAGATGTAAACTTTTGTCTGGAGATGATGCCATGATTTTCTATGACATGCCAAACTTAAGTTTGGGTTTAACAAAAGAGGTGCAATCGTATCAAAGAACACGATGGTTGCCGATACTATGTGAATAACATGTTTAAGTTCATTAAGGTTCATTATTATTATAAGGAATATATAGCTCATCCAAAGATGGGTCATTGCTTATAATTAATGGAACTAAGTAGAAGGAAAAGTATGTGGTTTAGTTTCTGATAAAAGACTAGTACCATACCATCATGAATATGATAAAAGAAAAGGCAGAGAAACGAAAACAATTGCGTTAAAGAATACAAAATATTAAAGGAAATCCATATTATAGATTTAGATATACTATCTTACTCTCTTAAATAACTTCATCATTACGTGATAATTATACTACCAAGATCCATTGAATAAATTTACGGAAACTTAAGCAATTAATTAAGGGGGATATAAAGTTAAAGTTGTGATTAGTCAGACCTACATCTTTGCGTGTGCAATAGCAATGGAAGGTAAGAAAGAGATCCTTGGTAGCGTTATCAAGTTGATTTCTTTGTGGAGATGATGCAGCTGAAGTACTGCTGACGTTACATATAATGGCGGCTTCGCTACCTCCTGAAATGCAATGCAACACAGTTATTCCAAATGATTATGACTATAATTATAAATATTTCTACCAATCTCATGTTATATAATTATAATGATTATGATAACCTAAGAAGTGAATTGTTAGGAAGACATAAAAGCATGCATTGTCTTGTTCCTTGAGATGCAAGCAAGCAGACTTACTGGAAGAAGCGGGTGTGGTGCCGGCGACGAGGGAAACATGGATTAGAATAACGGTTTGGCCTCTGTTGAGAAGATTATCAGCTGCCCATTTAAGAGCGTATTGGCTTCCTTTATCTTTGTCAATAGCCACTGCCACCAATCCATTTCCTCCTCCTCCTCCTCCACCTCCCTTTCTACTCCCCTTCCACATTCCTTTCTTTTTCTCTAATTGTCACCCAAGCTCTCATGTCATAAATCTCTCTCAATTTTTCTTCTACAATTAATCCGTTTAATTAAGTAACAAAATTGTTTTACAAAATACGTTATCAACCGAATGTTGAAATCAATTTATAGAAACTTATCCCTAATTTATGCCTAATCAATCAATTTTTACTTTTATTGGCCTATATTCGTTAATTAAAGGGCAGCATCAAATGAACATTACTAGCACCACAAACTACATTCTACTCCCATCCCTTTCCTGGTGGATTATTTAAAGGGAAATATTATTATTTTTTTAAAAAAATATTGTCCGTTTTATTGTATTTTACAAAAATTCATGTATCAGGTTTCAAATGAATTTTTAGAAGATATAATATCAGTTTAATGGTACAATACAAAAAAATTATTGTTTTTTTTTTATTTCAAAAATAGTTTTTTATAAAAAAAAAATTCACTTTACAAATACGGTGATCAATATCGATATATGTATTAAGTGTATTAAAATGTGCTTCTGTAGCATTTTCATAAATGAAATTTAAAATAATGATGTTGCCCCCTCCTCATAAATACGGTGATCAGTATAGATATATGTATTAAGTTATATCAAAAAAGAAATTAAAAATCATTTGATATGTTATCGAGCCCAAAGATTAACAGTAGTATTCAATAAAAACTCAAAACCGTTAATTTTGATTGGTCTCAATATCATATCAAATGATTTTCTATTACTCTAAAAACAATTATGGATGTATATGATATAAAATTTCAATTCATCGGTTAATTTTGTAAAATTCGTTATTCGTTGTTATTGATATAAAGAAAAGAATATTATATGAATAGTGTTGTGTTTATTTCATTACAATTGTGTTGTTTATATACAGCCAAGGCACTAATGATACATTAAAGAATTGCTAGAATTATGGGATTGCTATTGATTCCTAATAGTCAACCATGCGTATACTATGCAGATAATTATATACAATGATGTGCCATAATAACAATGATTCTCCTAATTAATCCAAAGTTGACTCATCCTTAATATGCCCCCTCAAGATAAAGTTACCGTTTGTAACTTTTATCTTGGAAGTAAGTTCAACAAATTTGGATGTGGCAAGAGGTTTGGTGAGAATGTCGGCAAGTTGATCTTTTGTGGAGACATGAGATACTTGCAATTTATTTGCTTGAACTTGCTCACGTACAAAATGGTAGTCCATGGATATATGTTTCATCCGAGAATGAAGAACCGGGTTAGCACAAAGATAAGTAGCTCCAATGTTGTCACATAGTAGCCGTGGAGGGATGGTCATGGAAACATGGAGTTCACTGAGAAGGTTGACTAGCCACATGATTTCTGAAGTGGTGGTAGCCACTGCTCTATATTCTGCTTCTGTCGACGATCTAGCTACCGTTCTTTGCTTCTTGGATAGCCATGAGATGGGGTTGGGTCCCAGAAAAATAATATATGCTGATGTGGAAGTTCGGTCATCAACATTTCCACCCCAGTCTGCATCAGAATAAGCTACCAAGTTGCAGTTGGATGAGGGCTGCAGAAGAATACCGTGATTAATGGTTGATTTCAGGTAGCGAAGTATTCTTTTCAGATGCTGTAGATGTTGAGCAGTGGGTTTGTGCATGAATTGAGCAAGTTTGTTGATGGAGAAAGAGATGTCTGGTCTAGTGAGGTTGAGATATTGGAGGGCTCCAATGATTTTACGATATGCAGTGGCATCGGTGGAAGGTGTTCCATCATGGAGTTGGAGAGTGGCTGTGGCTGAGAGTGGTGTTGGTGCAGGTTTTGCCCTTGAATGCAGCATTTGCTGTAGCAATGGGTGGAAGAGAAGTGTTTTCATTAATGATTTCTTCTCTTTTGAGATAATTTTCAAAGTCAGAGAGAAGATCATGAAGATCTTCAAAACTGATGGGGTTTTCGCGAGTGCGAAGAGCAGTAGTTATCTCTCGATATTCCGAACCAAGCCCATTCAGTGTGTGAATGACGAGATCTACATCATCCAAAGGTGAGTTGATGAGTGCCAACTCATCTGCAATAGCCTTGATACCTTGAAGGTATACAGGAATCGTATTGGTTCCTTTGTTGAAGCGAGAAAGCCGCTCCTTGAGGTGCATGATTCGAGCACGTGTTTTGCTAGCAAACATTTTCTTTAGTGTTTCCCAGGCTTGCTGTGAAGTTTTCACAGTGCCGAGAGCAGTGATGATGCTGGGATCAACAGAAATGATGATAGCATGCAAGATTAATTGATCTTGCCTTCTCCAATAACTGAAATTTGGATCTGTTTCAGCAGGACATGGTTTTGTGCCATCTATGAATCCACTGAGATCATATCCAATGAATAGAGCATTCATTTGAACATGCCATGCAGGGTAGTTGGTGTTTGTGAGTTTGAGGGAGTGTTGGGTGTTTAGGACAATCACAGTGTTGGTACCAACCATGAATGTGTTGCCATTGTTGGTGTTTGAAGTTGCAGTGGAAGACATGGTGGGAAAAAAAATGCTATGGATCTTAGAATGTCGTGAGACTAGTGGCTGATGATACCATATAAAGAAAAGAATATTATATAAAGAAACTTGTGCACTATACACCATTTAAAGCACTCTTTCATGTTAGACAAAGCTATTTAGAAAATTTGTACTTTTTATTGTTCATGCAGCTCTTGATCCTTTGTGCTTCTAACATTTTTTAGTCGATTTTTTTTCTTATTATTTTTTGGGTTGAATAACTTTTTGATCTTTATAAAAAATTTCAACAAATTTCAGTCTTTAAATATCTTTTAACACAAATTTTAATCTTGTTTTAAGTCAACTTAAATATACTCGTCATAATCTTGAATGAATTTTTATATTTGTGTTTATACAACAATAAAATAATAAAAATAATGTTATACTACATCATATCAATACAAAAGTGTCTACTAAACACATAAAATAATGATATCCTCTATATTATCATGTGCACGCCAAACATATAATAGAATAAGTGTTTATCTTGTTACTATCATATCCGTCCGGTTCTTTATCTTATCTTGTATATATCTTATTTTGCGGCCTTAGAGTTTGTTAAGTGTATTCGGTGCACACAATAAAGGTACGCATAATAAAGGTATTTGGTGAATGTCTTGGGAGAGGCTAGCTTGTTCAAAGGCCAAGGGCGGTATGAGTTTTAGAGACTTGAAAGCCTTTAATATGGCTATATATGTTGGCTAAGCAAGGATGGAATATCATGATCAAACCAGAGAGTCTAGTAGCGAGAATGCTCAAAGCAAGTATTTTTCCGAATCCTACATTCCTTGATTCACATCTTGGCCATAATCTTAGTTATTTGTTGCGGACCATTTGGTTCTCACGTCATATTTTAGCTAATGGTTGCACGTGGAGAATTGGGGACGGAACAAAGGCACGGGTAATGCATGATCTATGGCTTAGAATACCTGTTCTAGTTGGATACCTTCCCTGCAGCCCTAAGAAGTGAGTAATATGACAGTTGCAGACCTGTTGACATCACAGGGAAACATTTGGGATGCTGGTAAAAGTAATGTTATATTTCCCTCAAATGTTGCTAATAATATATTTGCGGTTCCTTTGTTTGATATTCAGGGACCTGATGTGCTAATCTGGAAAGGGGATACGAATGGATTATATAGTGTGAAGTTAAGTTACAATATGATGATGGATATGAAGCAGGGGACAGATGATAACAATGTAGCTCGTGACTGGTTTTGTGTGTGAAATGCACATGTTCCTCTGAAGGTTCGTAATCTTATTTGGAGAATTTCTCGTAATTGATTGCCAACCTGTCTCCGTTTAAACGAGAGGCATGCCCCTTGTCCTATAAACTGTGAAATTTGTAATGAATTGGTGGAGAGTGATTGGCATTTTCTTTTTCAGTCGTTTGATTTTATTCCTCCTCGTATTCCTCGTTATTTAATTACTGCACTCGGTATTCAATTTATGTCTTCATTTTCTCTCAATTCAGATTTTCTGTTAGATTTGTGGAATGCCAAGAAACTATGCAACAATACAAGGGTGGTTTTAATTTCACATAATTAATTTTGTTTTGAAGTAGACATGTATGAATATATGGTCAGTTATTTGCTTTAGGATTTTACTTTCAAGAAGTCTCAGTTTCTCTATTTTTGTGCACTTGATTGTGATTTTTTGTATGCTCGTTATGATGCTCGCTCGGAAAAGACCTATTGTGTTGGGATTTATAGTCTTTTATCACAATTCATAGAGGTGATTTAAACTTTCTTTGGGGTTTTGTTTCCCTTTTTTCTACATAAAGATACAAAACGTATGTTTTTTCAAGCTTCACATACATTGTTGCTCCACCTCAACATAAGATGTAATCCATTGCAGATTGGTTGAAAGCTATGAAACAAGTCAAGATTTCCAAGAACGAGTTCAGGTTTCTTGATGGTCCACTCCTTGTTCCGACAAATTTGATCTCCGCTATGACACATGTTTGAGTATGGTCCATAGCTATAGAAGGTGGGCAAGGGGCGGCGGGGGAGCCTAGCGAGCAGAGTTCAATATATATATATTTATATATATGTTTTTTTTCGGTTTTCACCACCAATTTCGGCCCACTGGACCGCCTGGTTTGGGGGTCAATTCTGGCATTAAATAGTTTCAGTCTCCTCCCGATCGTAGTTGCAGGGGATTGAACTGTGGTCCTTCCTACTAAGTCCACCGTCAATCACCATAGGACCAACTAACGATTAGTCAATATATATATATATATATATATATTTTGATGTAACACTAAAAACCTAATTCATTCAAGTAATAATACGGAACTACAAATGCTTTATAATCGTAAAGGCACACTTTGTCGAATTGCGTAGCCAAACGACTGTGTTCATTGTCTGTGATTTTGGTTTCTATTTCTATTTTGTTACTGATTGTTGTTCTAACTTCTAACAACTCAATAATCTAATTGAAAGCTAGTTATTGTCTGTTATCCTTTCTTAATTTGTACTGCATTTGGGATAAACAATCATCAAATGAGTAAAATGCAACAAATCAAATTAATACACATCAAGCCAAAGTCCTTTGTAGATTCTAATTTAATAATGTATCAATACACATCCTCTTATATTAATGCACCAATTAATTAATCAATCAATCCTACCTATGTAGGAGCTAGCACTCTCATTTCTGATTCATCCCACTCTTATTTGTCTTAATTAATTATTTTTTCTCAATCTTTTCTCATGATCTATTCCTTATTGCTGACTATAATTAGTTTCATAAAAAAACCATGAGCCAGTAGTTAAGTACCAATTAAGAGATTGTCAAAAAAAAAGTACCAATTAAGAGTTTAAATGAATTATGACGTGTCTACAAGTCATTAGATCTTTCACCCTTTTTTTTATCCATAAACGACATTTTAATGTTTTAATTAACTATATACATAACTATATAACTCAATTTGACTGGCCTAATTTAGCTTCTTCAAATAAAAGATGACATATAAACCATTTAAATGTTTGTCCACAACTTCCAGCATTTGTACAATTAATGTACTCGGTTCGCGCATGATTTAAACACATCCTTATCTCTTGTAATTCGGAGGAGGGACTACAACCTGACCCCTAGTGTGATGTATATCTAATTTGACTTTCCTTTTTTGTTATCAATCAATTAACATTATATTTATGAATACATGCATGTTTTGCGCAAATGACATGTAGGAAGATTTTAAAATTAATTGAGAAAATGTTTGGTACAGAGAACTGTGAAAGACAACTTGATTTCCTAAACCTAACTAACCAAAGTAATAGTACAAATGTGGAGTTGAATGAGTTGGAGAAATGACTGCAAAAATACCTAGGCTGGCTTCATATTAACAAGAAAAAGACATCACATAAACAAAAACTAATTAATCAAGTAAATGAAAGAATTAATTAAAGGTTAATTGATTTCATATATTGATTGATTGATGTTAATGGGGAAAGCCACCATGGATGCGTACAATTAGCAACATGGTAGCTAGCTTCCAGGCCAATTCCAAATAAAGAGTGACAGACATAGCTAGATCGATCGATTGATCAATCGATCACACAGCTCTGTAAGCATCCCTTTCAGTAGTAGTGGTGGTGAAAAGGGAGGAAGAGTACTCTCCAACAGTATGATCAGTAGTACTTGTTTGACCCTCATTCAAGTCTTCAATCTGCTCCAAAGCCTCTTTGATGTCCAACCTTCTTTCCACATTCTCCTCACAACAACTAAGTCCAATCTTTAAGAGTTTGAGCAATTCAGCTTTACTGGTACCTACTCCTCCCATCTCTACGTCAAATACATCGCTTGTGCGCTTCTCGGTAATCATCATATTTACCCAACTGGCTAAGTCTGAATCACTATTATGCCTTGGTGTAATATAGTTCTCTGGGAATTTACCCGTCAGAATCTCCAATATTAGAATCCCAAAACTCCACACGTCAGTTTTCTTTGTAATGCGCCCAAGTTGAGCATACTCTGGGGATTTGTAAGGCATGATGATTTGTTGTGCGTGGTCAAGATTGATCAAAGGACTGAGTGCATAATCAGTTAGCAGAGGCTCAAAGGATTCATCCAAAAGTACATTGGAAGATTTTAGATGACCATGAGGCACAATCACGCTTGGGAGTGCACTGTATAGATATGACAAACCCCTCGCTACACCTTTCACGATTTTCAAACGGGTTGCCCAATCAAGTCCCGGCTTCTGGTAGTTGTGGTTACCTGCAACCAAGCAACGTTAATTAATAATTAAGCATATGCATGTGCATATGTGTGTGTGTGTGTGTATTGATTAATTTGGTATTTATTATTAATTAATTATATACATACCATGAAGATGACTAGCCAAGCAACCATTGTGAACAAAGGCAGAGATCAAAAGCTTTTCTTCTCTTCTATAATAATAAGAAAGGAGAGGTAGAACATTGGGATGGTTGAGGTTTCCTAGCCTTCTCATATGTTCATGGAACTCTTCTCTTTGCACATTGTTCATTTGCTTGTACCTCTTGACAACCACTGCTTGGCCGTCCAAAATTACGGCTTTGTAGGATGACCCGAATGAGGCACTTCCTAGAATTTCAGCGGAGGCCCTTAGCAAATCCTGCAAATCAAATTTGAGTCCATCCTTCTTGAGAAATATAAGCTTGCCTTGTTCCCCCTTTTCCTTTTTGGAATGACTATGACTGTGTTGGTCTGGCTTAGGACTTCTAGGATCATAGTGTTCGGCCAAACTTTTGGTTTTCACATAAACTGCAGGAGGCTTAACATATTTGCTAGATGCTTGTGTATGGAATTTTGAGGTTGTAGAATAATGTTCTTCGTTTAACTGCTTCTTTTGTGACCTCAAGCGGGAGATGATCAATATTGAAACCACAATGGCTACTATAAATGCTATCATGATCACAATAAGTAAAGTTTTCATAACGAGCATTTTGGGATTTCCTAATTGACACTTATTCGTCAAAGGAGGTCCACATAGAAGTGCGTTTCCGCTAAAAGAGGAGGCGTCAAAGGTTCTTAAATTAGGTGGGATGGGACCCTCTAGGTCATTGTTAGAGAAGTTGATAATCTTCAAATTATTCTTGTGATGAAAATTGGGGATCTCACCTTGAAACTTGTTTGCGTCAAGCCTGAGGACGAGGAGAGTAGGCAAGATAGCGAGAGAGGATGGAATTTTACCGGTGAACTCATTATTAGACAAATACACTTTCCTCAACCTAGGCATACCCGTAAATGCATCGTCAGGTATCTGTCCTGAGAAATGATTATAGGACAAGTAGACAGACCTCAAATGGGGTAGCATCTTGATGTTGGGCAAGGGACCCACAAAGGTATTGTTCATCAGGGAAACCATCCGCAACATCGGCATTGAAGCAAGAGATTCTATATTGATGTTTCCGGTTAACCCCATGCTCTCAAGGCGTAACCCCAACACCCTGTCATTCAAGCAAAACAAGCCCACCCAATTGGAAATGTTTCCGGTGCAAGGTGGTTTTGGGTTTATGGATGGTTCCCAACTGCTGAGGGACACCGCATTTGTTAATGAACCCTTGAACTTCAATAGAGCCTCAGCATCCGAAGATGACATTGACATGCTTGGGCATGAAAGTAGTAATAATACCAGAAAAACAACCAGGCCCTTGACATTATTATTATTAAATGCTGCAGGTGCGCGCACAATCGAATTAGAGCGCGCGCCCATTAGCACCGATTATGAGATGATCAGGACGATAGACTAAAACCTGCAAGATATCTCTTACTGTTATTAGGAGGGTATTGTTATTGGTCGGGTTCTGCTGCATATATGTAATCCCTTTGTCCTTTTCTCCTTATTTTTATTTTGAATATTTTTATTAATAATAATTAACAGCACCATCTCTGATCATTAAGGGCCGAGAAGGGCCAATGGTGATGGTGTTGTTAAGGGCTAAGAAAGACTATGTCGTGATATGGTAAGAAAAGGAAATATTGATAACAAACAAATCAAAGGAATAAACAAAGAGTGCGCTAATTTTTTGGGTATCATCAGAAGATGAGTTGTGTGTTTGAGACTTATAAGGAGGTCCTCTAATTTCTTCTTCCTTTTCAATTTGTATAATTTAAGCTGTCAAAACCATGTCCTTTCGCTTAGATTGGATTTTCCATCATTAGATTTTTAACATTTAACATACATAAATAAACACATAAGATTTTGAGTAATGACTCAATTTCATGTCGCGATTTTTTCCCGTCCAATTTAATCTTTAACAAAAATAAAACTTAAGTTAGTTCAATGAAGGACAAATTAATCCCAAAGTACATATATCAAGCATTACTTACTAGCAAATTAAATCATGAGCAAGGATTGATTTGTAGTACTAGAACTACCGGAAAAGAATAATTTTAATCCAAATCAAATAAGAGAGACAAATAATATATTAGATGATCTACTCATTATTGAAAGCAACATAAATAAGATTGGAAAATTCAAGAAAAAAAATGAAAGTTAACTTTTGTTGAGTTGTAATTCATAGTTGGCATTTTAGTTGTAATTGGTTAGTTACCATTGTGTGGATAACTTGTTTTGCAAGTTATTGTGTAACTCCTTATAATGTGAATTTTCAATACTCAATGAATTCATATTTACCGAGATCATCTAAACTCCCTCCCTTTAGCTTTATATTTCAGTTAGTGTCAAGTTTCATAAAATTCATCTTCTTGCTTGTTTCGCTTAGCAATGTGTTCTCGCTATGCCATCATTGTTAATCCTTGATGATGAAATCCAACCAATAATAAATAGAGATCCCTTTCAATCTCATGGTAGATACAATAGTAATTTGGATAAAAGTCATATGAGAGAGAGATACCAAGTTTCATTTTTTCATCAACAAGGTGAAGTTGGAGCTGTGTGTTTATGCATTTGGAAAAGGATTGTCTGTTGTATTTCCATGCAGTAGTTCATCTCGGCTGCACCCTTTTAATCAAATCAATGTTTTAAGAATTGGACTGGACCGGCCGGTCAAATCAGTTTACCGGTCTGGTCTGACTATCGGATCGACCATGCTATTGAGCCGGTGGAAACCACTCCATAATGGTTAATGCATACTGACATTGGCTAATGCTACGGTGGACCACCTTCACAAGTGGTCCACCGTGGACAAGTGATCTACGGAATATGGATTTTATAAAATTTACTGGTAGATTAAAAGTTTATATCATATAGATCATTCATAAAAAAAATTAGAAAAATTGAAAATCATTTGATATTTTATTGAGATTTATCAAGATTTACAGTATTTAATAAACCGTTAATCTTGATGAGTCTCAATAACATATCAAATGATTTTGAATTTTTCTAAAATTTTCTATAGATGATCTATATGATATAAACTTTCAATCCAACGTTGGATTTTGTAAAATTCGTATCCGTTATAATATCATTCACAACTGGTCCACTATGAACCACTTGATAAGGTGGTCCATATTAAAATTTACCTACTGCCATTGTGCTATATTCTTCTTTTGTATATATTTTTTCTTTGTATTCTATATTAGTATTATTTTTGTGTATATATTTTTTCTTTGTAATTAGTATTATTTTTGTACGAAAACAAACTTTGTCAATTTTGATCATTTTCAAAAGCATATTTGACTTTTTTTTTTTGGACTTTAGATTTTATTTTATTGTTTGCCAAATATTTGATTTAATTATTCAACTTTCATTTTCACGTATAATAACCAATGCTTTTGCCTAATGTTTGATTTAATTTTTCAACTTTCACACTACAAGAAAACAGCCTATTTGTGGCGGCCAGGGGCCCTCACTAACAGCCCAAAGCCGTCGCTATCAAAGGCATTATTGGCGGCCAACTGGCGACCACAGGGCGTGAGGAAAACGTCCGTAGGTAAGTATATTGACGGCTTAGGCCGTCGGAAATGGGAAGGACGGATTTTGTGGCGGCCAGAGTCATCAGTACGCAGCAACGGTATGAGTATGACTAGGGGGTTAGCGACGGCTCGGGCCGTCAGTGATTTTGCATTAGTGACAGCTCAGGCCGTCACAAAGGACTGACGGACCTGGGCAACTGACACAACCTCTGCCATATGTAGCGACGGCTTGGGCCGTCACAAATTTTGGCGCATTTTTTTTAAAAAAATTAATTATTTAAATTGTTTTCTTAATTTATTTTAAAAACAGATTTATTTATTATTTTTAAAAACAAATTTATTAATCATTTTGAAAAACAAAAATTAACATAACATAAATTTAAATATATATTAAAACATAAATAGAAATTAAAGATCCAATAACGAAAGACGATAATTGTCTCGAATTACAAACAAAGTACGATAATTGTCATAATATTACAAACATAGTACGATAATTGTCTTCAAATTACAAAATAATTAAAATAGTTCCACAACACTAGAAAAATAAAATATAACAACTCTAGTAAATTACAAACATGCATTAACCGCTTCTTCCCCTAGTTCTTCCTCCACTTGATCTTCCACCGCTTGTCCTTCCGGCACTTGCATTGTTCATCATGTTTTGATTCCTACCCCCGCTCATAGGAAATTCATTTCTACCACCGCCTTGACCATTTTGTCCGCTTTGAAAATTGACACCCGCTTGAACATACCCACTGCCTTGAAAATTTCCATTACTTTGAAAATTGAGCCCGCCTTGAACATACCCACCGCCTTGAAAGTTTGGATTCCCTCCGCCTTGATAATTTGGATTCCGTGTTTTGAAATTCAGCATTTGAAAAACCGGAAATGTGAAGGTCATCTCCTAGTAACTGCTGCAACAAAGGTTCATTCTGGAGACCATTAAAAAGATCATCTGGCTCAGTCGGTGGTTGGTTGAAAGGAACATTATCAGGTCGGTACTCATCCTCTTCCTCTGCCTGCTGTCGAGACTGGTTTCCTGATGATCCTGATTGAAATTCGGCTCTCAGCCGCTCTTCCATTTCTCGCATTTCCCGTTCATGTTTAGCAACTAGTCGTTCTTGTCTAGCTATCATCCGCGCTTCCATTTCTTCAAGAGTTTCCCCACTTCGACATCGGGATGTAGCTATGCTAGCAGTACTGTTATACGAGTCACTTGAAGTATCAATAAATCTTGCCGGCGTCCTCTGAATGAAGGAAGATGTACTCCCTTGGCCAACGATACGACCATGATGCTTTCCCCCAGAAAACTCCACAAACTTGTCTATTATCATATTGTGGATTACATCTTCACTTTTTCGCTGAGAAGGTGGAAGGACAGCCTCAGTAGCTTTGAGCTCCGCTATATACACCTGAATCAAGTCCTACAAAAAAAAGTAATTAATTAACATAAATAATAATCAATTATTAATCTCTAAAAATTCCAATTATTTATTAATTGATCCATAAAAAAAAAAAAAAAAAACTCACATTGGCTTTTTTAGCTTTGACATTATCCCAAGTACCATCCTTTCTTTTATGCAGCATTTCATTCATATCACATAAGGTTGGGACACGATCAAATTTCTTGAAAAACCTTATGCGCATGGTGCCAGATGATGTGGAACCACCAGTGTGGATGCTCGCTTTAGGCATCATAGCTCTATTTTGTTTATTTCTCTTGCACTTGTTAACGTAATCTGGATGATCCCATTTACGACACAACTGCGTCCATGTATCGCCTGGGCCAATCCATCCAGGTGGAGCCTTACCAGCATGATAGGCCTTTCGTGCGTCCGAGAGAAACGAAGACAACTTCTTCGAGCACTTGGTGTCAAAAATCTTGATAACTTCACCTTCACGGTTCTTTTGCCAAGTGCATACATTCTACATATGAAAAAAAATTATTTATTAGTCCATTAAAATTAATTCAACTTTGACGATAAAACTATAACTTACTTTGAAAGCATTAAAAAATCTCCTCCACACTGGAACATCTCCAATTTTAGCTGCCTTAATCTCTCCCCACGTCAACCATGGTTGTTGATAGTTTTGATGAATTATTGTAGTAAGAGCGTTTGTATCATACCAATTACAATAAAACAATACTACTGCTTTCTTGTAATCAAGGTAATTATATGAGATCTCAATTATGTTGTCAATCACACCGTAAAAATCACTCTCATCATTTTCAGTTATACCTTTCATACACACTCCACTATTTCTTGTTTCTTTTCCTTCCGTCCAACTCTGTGTATGAAATTTGAAACCGTTGACAAAGTATGTGTGCCATTGTTTAACATTTGACACCGGGCCATCACATAAGTTTCTCAAGTGTTGTATCAAAGGAGTTGGTTCTAGATGATACACGTGCTGTCTGAACCAATTTGGAAAAAACTCGTGTATACTCGCAGAAGATTGTTCCGGAGTTATCCCCTCAGATGTCAAAAATAACTCTAGGTAGGGCTGAACTTCAGTACAATTAATCAACACATGAACATGTGCCGATTTTAATACCCTTTCACCAGGAAAATAAACTTTCTCGATGCCACCATGACGACCAGGCAAATTGAAAACTGATAAGTTTAATGGATGGACAAAACTTTCATTGCCATGTTCGTTCCTACGAGATCTTTCAAAGAACGTGTCTTTAAAATAATGAGAACAAAAGTAGATGGTTTCACGATGTAAATAAGATGCACAAATGGAGCCTTCAACTTTAGCTTTATTTCTCACTGAACGTTTAGAATCTCTCATGAACCTTTCAAACGGATACATCCATCTATATTGAACAGGTCCACCAAGTCTAGCTTCATATGCAAGATGCTCCATAGAATCAAAGAATCCAGGAGGAAATATTCTCTCCAACTTGCACAATATCATTGGAATCTCATTTTCCATCTTGATCAAATCACCATCTCTTAGTGTTGCTGAACACAAATTCTTAAAAAATTGACTGAGTTCAATAAGGGGATTCAATGCATGTTGTGGTAAAGAACTAAATGCAATAGGGAGTAAAGACTGCAAAAAAACATGACAATCATGACTCTTCATCCCACGCATTCTTCCATTGTCAACATCAGCACATCTTGCCAAATTTGACGAATAACCATCGGGCATCTTGAGCTCTTTTACCCATCGGCAAACTGATTTTGCTTCATCAGCAGATAAAGTGTAGTTGGCACGAGGTTTTAGGATTTTGCCATTGGGTGCGGTCTTCAACAACAAGTCATTATGTTTACAATAAATCGCAATGTTTTTTCTAGCTTTATCATTATCTTTGGTTTTTCCTTTGACATTCATTACAGTGTTGAAAACATTTTCAAAAACTTTTTTTTCAATATGCATAACATCAAGGTTGTGACGCAAAAGGTTGTCTTTCCAATACGGCAAATCCCAAAAAATACTCTTCTTTGTCCAATTGTGTGTTTGCCCGTAACCCCGCGGTTTTGAAGCAACACCACCAACTACTTGTACCTTTGGTTTATCTTTAACTTTATCCCAAACTTGTTCCCCAGTCAAATATTCAGGTGGTAATCGGGTTTCAACCTCGCCCTTAACAAATGCATTTTTATTTCTTCGAAATTGATGACAGAGAGGAAGGAATCGACGATGACAATCAAACCATGTAGCTTTCCCACCATGTTTCAATGTGAAAGCTTTTGTGTCTTCCATGCAAATAGGACATGCCAATTTACCATGTGTCCCCCATCCAGACAACATCCCATAAGCAGGAAAATCATTGATGGTCCACATCAAAGCTGCCTTCATTTTGAAATTTTTTTTGCGGCTGATATCATACGTCACAACACCTTCCCACAATCTCTTCAAATCATCAATCAAAGGTTGCAAATAGATATCAACACCAACAGTCGGACTAGATGGCCCAGGTATTACAGCAGCTAAAAACATGTAAGGTTTTGACATACACATTTCGGGCGGAAGATTGTATGGGGTAACAATAACGGGCCAACATGAGTATGGAGTGGCTGATACTTGAGTATACGGAGTAAACCCATCAGAGCATAAACCCAATCGAACATTTCGTGGATCTGAAGCAAAACCAGGATTTACTTGATCAAAATACTTCCATGCAAGACCATCAGAAGGATGTCGCAACTCACCTGAACTTCTTCTTTTTTCAACATTTTCAGAATGCCATGTCATTTTTCTTGCAGTTTGCAATGATGCATACAACCTTTGCAACCTCGATACTATGGGTAAATAGAACATAGACTTTCTTGGTACAGGTTTTCTCCTACTTTACCGCGAATTTCTTGTTCCACAGTATCTTGGTTCTTGACAAAATTTACATTCAACTAAGTCACCATCACTTACACCAAATTCATTGTCATAGAACAACATACAACCATTGATGCAACAGTCAATTCTCTTCACTCCTAGTCCTAGCTTTGAAACTAGTTGTTTTGCCTCATAATAAGTTTGTGGCAAATCACCGCGGGCGGAGATGGGTGTTGTTTCCAAGCATAATTTCGCAATCAAATCCATGGCTAATTCTGGAACTAGATAATTAGATTTTAAACCCAAAAGTTTAATACACACTGTCAACTTCGACTCTGTGGAATCTTCAAACAACGGTGTATTTGTATCTTTTAAAAGTTTAATAAATCTCAGGGCTTCAGCATTTGGAAGTTCATCTCCTTCATATTCATCTTCTGATCCATTGTTCACCACATTAAACCCAAGAGCATCATCTATCATATCATTCATAGCGGCAAAGGGGTAATGCTGATTATAATTTTGTGGAGATAGCACTGGTGCAGCAGTACTACTTGAACCACCTTCATCTGAGGGGAATGATTCTCCGTGACTTGTCCAAATCCAATAATTAGGTTGGAATCCATGTTTGAACAAATGAAGCTTAATCTCACTTATTTAGTGAGAAGATGGAAAACGCTTAATCTCCTTTAAAAAGCTTAATCTCACTGATCTCGCTGCGGAATCGTGTACATTGACATTTCACACACGGACATCTAATTCCTCCCTCACTCAATACAACGGGCCTCAGTTTCACGCTATCAATAAATAACTTCACCCCTAATTTAAACACTTCTTTAACTTGTCTTCTCTTTGCATCGTCATATCTATCATACATCCACCTACGATCCATTTCCGGATATAAATTATAAATAGATATTATATATCGACGTGCGACAATTAATTTATCTATTAATTAATATTTTGCTTTTTTTTTCAAAAGCAAGGGGTATCAACTATCATAATATAGATATATCATGTATCGTCATGGGTAAATATATGATTTTATTTAAAAAAGCCTACGTTAAAAAAAATTCATGGATAAAAATATACATTTAACAACTTTATAAAAAAAAGTACAGATATTATATATAATGGATCATTACTTTTCTTTAAAGTAAAATAGGATAAAAAAATAAAAATATGGTTAATTGAGTCGAGTAAAAATATAATAAGTAAATATTTATCTATAATCTAAATTATGTTCTTAATTTATATTCAAAGTAAAAAATTAGTTAACAAAAAAGTTATTATATCCAATTGAACAATAATTTTTCTTTATAATAAAAAGTACAATATATGACAAGTGTTATAAATAAAATAAAATAGGATAAAAATTAAAAATATGGTTACTTGCATCGAGTAAAAATATAATAATTAAGTATTTTCGTAAAACTAACAATAAATGTATAATCTAAATATGTTATTTATATTTACATAAAAAAATTTGTTAATTAAAATTAGTTAACAAAAAAAAATTATATCCTCAAAGAATAATTTTTTCTTTAAATCATATTAAACAATAATTTTTAAGCAATAATTTTATTTATTAATTGTAATCATGCATGCAAAATTAGTTAAACAAAAGAACATCATCAAACTATAAAATTATAAAATAACAAATATGACATACTAAATTTTTATTTTTTTTTACAATATGGCACATGCTACTTTAATATTAACAAGTTTATTAATCACATGTTACTAATATTTTAATTAAATCACATACAAATATATTTTTTTACAATTCACATGTTACTAATATTTTAATTAAATCACATACAAATATTTCTTTTTTACAATTCACATGTTAATAATATTTTAATTAAATCACATACAAATATTTTTATTAAAATTAAATTTGTTTTCTTATAACAAACAGTGAAAATATCAAGTTAGCCACAATAACAATAACCCAAATACGTAACTAATCCTTAATCATTTCTCAAATTAATTATTTTTACTTTATTGTAATCATGTTATTTTTAAAATATCATATAAGTTAAAAATTAATTTATATAAAAATATTATATAATCTAAGTTGTATTACTTACTTGTTGTGCTGAGTAGTATCTGACTTCAAGCTTTCAAAACTAAGCTCCCAAAACTAAGCTCCCAATCATATCAACCGAAGAATCAAACAACATCCTCTAAATCAAAATTTTAAAAACAACTATTAGCAAAAAATACAATTAATGACAGATACAAATACATGAAGAGGAACACAGCAAGAGGAACTTACTTGTTATGTCAAGCAATGTCTATATATTAGACTCCCAAACACACCAAGAGAAACAAAACATCATTTTCTGTATTAAAAAAAATTATTAATATAATTAAATTCGTAATATAATTTAAATAATAACATAAAATAATAAACTTTATTAAGACATAAAATTCGTAATATAATTTAAATAATAACATAAAATAATCAACTTGATCAAGTAGTAGAAAATACTTACATTTTATTAAGACATCAAAGATTGATGAAGAACAAAAGCTATTTACAAAGAAAAATGTTGGAGAAATTTAGTGAGATGTTGGAGAAAGTTAGTAAGATGTTAGAAAAATTTAGAGAGATGAATGAATTGTGTAATGTGAAATGTGTTAATGGAAGAAGATAGTTTTATTGGAAGAAGATAGTGAATGAATTAATTTTGTCCGTTATTACCTATGCATGCAACGGCTATTTTTTTATTCCTTCAAGACAATTAGCGACGGCCCAGACCGTCAGAAATGTCGACACCTGACACAGCAGTAAAAGCTGGTCGTTTTTGAATTTCGTCATTAATTCCTGACGGACAAAACTGTCACAAATGTGGTGAGTAATTACTGACGGCTTAGGCCGTCGATATATGCATTGGTATTGACGGTTCAGGCCGTCACAAACGATTGGACGGATTTTTTTTTTCTAAAATATTAATTCTTTATATTTGTGGCGTTTTTTTGTCCTTTTGTGACGGATTGGGCCGCCAGTAATCTATGGAGGGCTTGGGCCGCCACTAACTCTTTTCAAAATTCGCCAGAAAATCCATGTTTTCTTGTAGTGTCAGTTAACGTGCCCGTTTGTGTGATCGATATTCTTTTTTTTATTTGATGTGATCGAAATTCTTTATTGTGCAAATATAAATAATTACTTAATCTCTTTTTTTATTGGACTTAGTTAATTGATAACTACTTAACATCTTTGTTTTGTTGTGGCTAGTTATTAAGAATAAAAATATATATATATATATATATATATATATATATATATATATATATATATTTACTATAAAAAAAACTGAAAACATACTTTTATGTGGAAGTTGTGCTTAGTTATTAAGAGAAAAAAAAATTATTTACTAAAAAAAATTGAAAATCTATTTTTATGTGGAAGTTATATTTTTAAACATATAGAAATATTTAGTTTTTTTTTTTGGTAGTTTTTTTTAAGGGTAAAATAGGTATAATGAAAAAGTCATCCCAAAAATTTGTATTCTCTTTATATATTTACTAGCCGCCAAACGGGCACGTTCCGTGCCCGTTTGTGTAATCGATATTCTTTCTTTTTTTTCGTGTGTGATCGATATTCTGTATTGTGCAAATATAAATAACTACTTAATGTTCTTTTTTATTGGACTTTGTTAATTGATAACTACGTAACCTCATTTTTTTCGTTGTGGTTAGTTATTAAGAAGAAAAAAAAATATTTTTTTTTTACTATAAAAAAACTGAAAACCTACTTTTATGTGGAAGTTGTGCTTAGTTATTAAGAAGAAAAAAAAAATTGTTTACTAAAAAAAACTGAAAATCTATTTTTATGTGGAAGTTATTTTTTAAGAGTAAAATTGGAATAATAAAAAAGTCATCCCAAAAATTTGTATCCCCTTTATATATTAGTATAGATATATAGTAATAGATTATAATACATATCTTGCACCACAAATTGAGATATGAATTTATTATATAAACATAGGTTCTGTTTTTTGTCCGTTTTTTTTTTTCCTTCTTCAACTCAAACTCTAATTTCTTGAACAATATTTTTTTTTAAAAAAAATCTATTTTTTTAAATATTTTTAACTCTCATTTTAATTTATAGTAACTAGCGGACCAAACGGGCACGTTTGTGTGATCCGCATTTTCTATTATGCTAACGTATATAAATTGTAAACAGTGGTTTATTATAAATTTGATTTTTATTTAAATTAATTTGTGTATTTTTAGTTTTTCTCAAAATAAAGTTTGTAATTTATGTGCATTGGTCTACACCATAGTTAAAGTAACACCTTGAAGAAAAAAAAAGTAACACCTTGAAAAAGTTGTCAACCCTGTCATGATAATAAAAACTTCAAACGATAATATACAATCCCAAAAACACATATCCTTTTTATATATTGTTTTGTTATAGATTTGAGGAAACTTTGTTACCACCTTCTAAATTGCAAAAGTCAATGTGAGTTATTTGAGGAAAATTGGTTACTACTCCCTCCGTTTCTTTTTAATTGTCTTTTTAGAATGATAACACCAAATTAAGGAAGTGTATTTTTGCACGTTATCTTCCTATTATACCCTCGTTTTAATCCACCAATAAATTCCTATTTTTTTGCCCACACTTTTTCTTTCCAATAGATTTAATATATTATGTACAAAAAAATAAAATTTAATATGTTATGTACCAACAAAAAAAAATTTTAAAAAAAGATTTAGTTTTCCAAATATATAGCAATAGTTGGTTTTATGGAAAAAGATAAGAGCAATTGACAAATGGTATAATTGACAAATCACACCCATAAAATACAAAAAGGACAATTAAATAGAAACGCTAAATATGATAATAAAAGACAATTAAAAAGAAACGGAGGGAGTATAATATAATATTATTTTGTACTAAGTGGCAGTTTTTAAAAGATAAAATTGGAATAATAAAAAAACCATCCCAAAAACACATATCCTTTTTATATATTGTTATAGATATATTGTAAAAACACATTTGTTACTAACTTGTTTCTTACTTATTTTCGATGTAATATGCATGATAAATGTAATGTAACTAGTCTTTAAACCCGTGCTTTCGCACGGATGAGATTTTTTGTATAATCATATTATTATCCTATGCAAACAAACAAATAACTTAAATAAATTAATAAATAAAATTAACAAAAAAATATAGATCAAAGAGTATTGCTACCTCTTATAACTACGTGCTCGCATAAGAGAATTTTAAGTTTATTAGAAATGAAAATTGCTCTTTAGGCTACCAGGTTCCCCAAAAATTCTAAAATATCTCTCATATTGGGCTCAAGTACTTCGAAATATACAATCCAAAATGCATATATAGGATGATTTCGAAAGTTAATTTCAGAACGTAACTTCCAAAACATAAAAAAATTTCAAAAAATTGAAATAAACACCATAGACATTAGGATAAATTTAATTATTTAATAATACATCCACAAAATTCTATAAAATTTTTGGAGATACATAAAACTTAATGTCAATGTAGCTAATTTCATGGAAACTAAGTAAATTAAGATGTAAGAAATAAGTGGAGAGTTCAACAATTAACTCCTTTATAGAAACTCAAATGTTAATTTGATTAAAAACTTTACGATATAAGCACTACTACAAAATGTGGAATAGACAGCGCACTTTAGACAGCCCTTATTTACAAAAGCGCTGTTAAAAATAACACGGAACCTTTAGACAACCCTTATTGTAAAAAGCGCTCTCTAAAGTATTGCCATTTTACAGCGCTTTTATGTAAAAGCGGTTTTATAAAGTTTAAAAAAAAAAGTTAAAATCTAAAAAAAATGTATCTTTCACGTTAGACAACGCTTTGTAAGAAAGTGCTGTCTAAGATTTATCATTAGACAACACTTCGGACTTGATAAAAAGCGCTATCTAAAGTCTAGCATCAAACAACGCTTGTGAATTAATAAAAAGCGCTATCTATATACAATTTTTTTAATAAAAAATAAATTAAAAATAAATTAATAATAAAAACATAATTAAAATTAAAGATTAAAGATATACACAATTATAAAAAAAATAATTTATAAACAACTGTTTATGGCAATACCGAAAGAAAAAATACACTTATCATAAAAAACAAATTATATCATCCTTTCTCACATCTTGTTGTAAACGAAACCTCATCATCTTCACGCAAACGAAACCATGGAAACCAAGGATCAACCATGGAACCCATCACGTCGTTTCTTGAACCCTTCCGTTGTCTTCCTCTTGGAATCAGAGAAACCCTTCACTAAAACCCTTAATTGAAACCCAGAGAACGTTCTTCTCTTGAAACCCTTCACCGTCAATTGAATCGGAGAAACCCTTCAGCAAAACCCTTCATCTCTTCACAAAAACTCAGAGAAACCTTCATCATCTCTAATCACACAAGCCTTTCACCATCTTCCTCTCGAAACACAGAGCAACCCCATGTGTGGTCTTGAACCCTTCGTTATCTCGCCGCCATCTTGAACCACAACAGAGGCACAGAGCAGGTATTCCTATTAATCGTTAGTTTTTTTTTATTCGATTTGAATACTTTTTGTACAAGCCGTAATTGTAGATTGGTAGATGGATGTGAAAGTATGGTTTGTGAGCGGTGGGTTCCTATTATTATTCTTTTTTATTTGTGTGGAGAATGTAGCTAATGGCGTGTGGTCTTTCTAGTGTAAATCATCTGATTTGCACACAAAATTATAATAATGATTAGGAGTCCCTATTCTAATCTAAAACCCTTCCCACAAAGTTATCATATAGACTACATTTTTCCAATTAAAATATAGGACTTGATTGACCTGAAAAATTGTAACATTGAAATCTCATGTATCCTGTACCAAAGGAACAAAAGTGTGTTCGTTAATTAGGGATTGGTGTTCAGCCCCGTTCCGAACATGTAGGTAATAGAAAAGCAATTGCAATTGCCGGCGAAACTATTAATGTCGGGACCGTAGTAAGAAGTGTCATTCCATAAGTGTATAATCAAAGCATTGAGAAGCTTATACATCGAAATAAAATTATTTATCGAGATCAAATAGGTTTATAGAGTTATCTCCCTATAGTAGATATTTATCCAAATGATTAAGAATCTACTAAAAATGCAATCTCTCATATGACTATGCTTATACTATTCAATTTACTCTCACTAGTGTATCTTTCTTAAAATGTTGTTTCTAATTTGCTAACCTGCTGTAGTGATAAAACTGAAACAACAAATATTGCAAAAATGTGTCATTAGTCATTGACTCAATGCACATTTTTCTATCTGAAGATAGTTTCCTGATCATATGGTTTCATATGTTGGCCTAATTGTTATATGCAATTATAGGACTATCTTTAATTTATTGGGTAGCTACTGCCGACCTGATTTATCTTTGCAATCATATACCCTTGTGTAGGTGATTTCCTCTTTTATTGATTGCCTAATGCATGTTGGTGATTGGAAGGAGTATTGATTACTATTGATTACTACGGTCTTATTCTACTAGTGATTGTAATCTATGCACAAGATTCATTCAAATAAGTTACATAATTTGTGATACTTTTATTGGGCAGGAATGTGGAAATTCTTAAATATGTGACTCGGGTCAATCAGTAAAAGGAACGAGGTATGTGTCTTTTTCAGAAACTCAAAGTAGCATAATTATATATGGCAAGGTTTTGTTCTTCTTATACTATGTTGATAGACATTGAAGATCATTTATACTAGCACCTTTATGATTGAAATTGTTGTTCAGGCCATCCAAGGTAAAAATTGTTGTTCACTACGTAATTAAAATTTTATGGCATATGTTGATGGTCAATTAAAACTTTGTTTTCTTATATGCAGGGCACATGTGAATGAAGAAGAGTTAAAAGAAGACATTATTGAGGTAATTAATTGAATATAGTTCTTATCCAAATAGACACTTGATCTAGCCTAGAATTGTAAGCATAATGTGAGTTTTATCTTTCTAATTTATTCTTGAGTTATTACCTTTCTCCTCTTGTATGATAAAATTTACATACAAGTGCTCATATCACTCTTAGTATTTTATGCATCAAGCAATCTCATTTGTTCACTCAAATTGCATGTGACTATGAATAAGTTTTGGGTAGACACTACTTTTTTTTTGCCGGTAATTATAATGAAGTGTTAATGACGCAATCATCCAAAAGGTGCAGAATTTTTCTAAATAAAGAAAATTATCAAAAACATATGCTATAAATTAAATTTGAATGAGCCACATGCCATCCTATGTTGTCCAATTTTACAACAATGATTAATGTTCTTTATTCTTTTGAATTTTGAGATATTCTCATGTCTTTTCAGGCACTAAAATGAGGAGAACAAAGATTTCATATTGGAATGACAAAGCAAAATTATACATAGATTAAAGTATATGACAATCTGGGCATAATTGAGTTGGGTGGAGCAACATTACTGAAGTAATTATTGTCTTTAGTTCATATATGTACACTTTAAAATTTTAGAGTTATGAATTTTGGATATGTAGTTGTGAACATGTATTATGGATTATCACATTATATGTAAATTTTTTCTGTATTATTTATACAAGTTGCTTTGAAGTTCTATTCATTAATTTATACGATATTTGATTTGTTTAAGGTTTCTGAAACAGTGAAAGAAGAAAATAATAAGAAACACATTTTGTACTTTTTCAAGGTGACATATAACAGCACTTATTGTAGAAAAGCGTTGTCTAAATTAAAGGGCGCTATAACAGCGCTTATTGTAGAAAAGTGCTGTCTAAAGGGTACTATAACAGCACTTAGGTTGGTAAAACGCTGTCTAAAGAGAACTATAACAGCACTTAGGTTGGCAAAACGCTGTCTTAAACTAACCTATAGACAGCGCTTTAAACAAAAACCGTTGTCTAAAGAATACATTAGACAGCGCTTTCAATGAAAAGAGCTGTCTAAAGATGACATTAGACAGCGCTTTGCATAAAAAGCGCTGTCTAAAGTCTTTTTTGGCATAGTGAAGCAAAAAGGCCTAATTTTTTAAATTTCATTCCCAAACAAATGCTGTAACTTTTTTTAATTTATTAGTTTACAAAAATCAATTAAGTGATAATGCATATCTAATTTCAACAAATCTTGATATCTAGTTTAAAAAAACAATGTAAATAAACACCCTAAACATTATTAATTAATTTAATTATTCAATAACACATTCACAAATGCCTATAAATATAAACGTCAAAAAAAATAATTGGAGACACAAATAACTTAATGTAAAAGTAACTAATTTCATGAAAACTAAGGAAATAAGGATGTATGAGATAAAGACGTTTATTTATTTATTTATTCATAAAAGTTAATTTTGATATAAGGACTCAAAGTTCTTAAGAATTATTTAGAGAGTACACTAAACATTAAATTAAAACTAAACATTGAATATTTTTCACCATAAGGATATAAATCCATTTTTCCCTTAGAAGCAACTACATAGACACATAATACTTGGTGAAAATTAACTCAAACACAACAACTAAGAAACACATTACAACAGAGTCCGTTATTCTTCCACCGACAGCAACGCAACCACAAGCATAACCCAACATCTCATTCATTCTTACAATCAGAGCTCTTGGAAGGCTTAGTCTTGCTCACAACATTGTCACCACCATCATCAAAGTTAAGCTTTCTCTTAACGCAACTTTTCCTCCTAGAATATACCAAGTCTCAACATAGGTTGATAAGCTATACTTAGTGCTTTTTCTTTGACACTTAAAGTAGGATTTCTTAAGAGATGGACTTCCATTTTATATTGGCTAAAAACAGTATTAGTAAGAGATACCTGTATGAAACCATGAAAAATATAAGGCATTATACCAGTTATATTAGAATCGAACCAGATAAACTAAAAGTGTGAAGATTGCGAAAAATTTGCTCACTTCTCCATCAGCAAATTGAGGGGAAAGATCTGGACATATATCTTCATAAGAAACCTCTTTGGATTCACATGATGAATGATACAAATCAATAACTATTGAGAAAGCATGAAATTACCGATTCACTGCTAGCTTCTGAACAGAAATAATTTTAAAACAACTAAATAAAACTATACTCTGATAGATATTATATCCCAAAAACTTTCTAAAACCTAAAAAGCAAGAAAAAAAAAACCTTTAATCCACAACAAAATAGGTGAAGGCATCATAGCAGAAGCATTCATCAACTTCGTTACACCCCTCGAATCATTCACCTCAACATAATGCAATAAACTTTCATCAGCACCATTTTCCCCCTCAAATTCGTCTAGAAACAACACAAATCATAAATTCTATCAACAAAACACCAAAAACCAATATAATCAAAACTAAAAGAGAAACCAAATCCATTAATCGGAGTTGCAAATGAAGTTAAAAAGACGCAGTCTTTCACTTTTTCCCTCTTTCAATTCTGCTAACAATCTTCAACACACAAATTTTCAATAAAAGTTTGTCTAACAATGAAACAACAACACACTCTTTTCGGTAAATATAAACAAAAACACGAATTAATAACAAAAATATGGTAAATATAACTGTCACCTTCTTGTCGACCAAAACCATCTCAATAGAGCTAGTTTCAGTTGGATTGAGAAACGCGGGTACCTTCCACAAACAAAGAACCCTAACAACGCCTTCTAACATCGATACAAACAGCTTCTCTGCCAGGAAGTATATCAGCAAATTCATCAAAATTGCTACCAGCGCTGCACTTTTCATTGAAAACCATTTTCAATATGAGGAGCTTCGAATACTGACGATGTGAAGATGAAGAAATTGAGCCCCAATTTATAGATGCTCAACTATTCTTGCTAATTCAAAATTGAAGCCAATTCGCTTTGGGAGGGAAAATCGTATACACCTCCACGAGGAGGTGTTATCTGGGAAAGCCTTATTTCAATTCATATAAATGTGACTACATTCATTGAACATACTGAACCCCTAATCTAAATAGGGAAGACGGTGCTTCTAGCTCCAAGTTCCATAGCATTTTAATTAATAAAATATAAAGTTGAGTATGAAATACTCCATTTGCTATAAAGACAGCGCTTCAAATGCAGACCAACACCACATTAAATGCAATTCAAAGACAGCTAATAGTATGAATTATGAATTAAATAAAATTAATACAAAATTACGGTGCTGATGTGGCATGCGTAATTGCAATGAACAGTTGCAAAAACCCGTTTCCGCTATGTCAAGATTATAGATTTTCTTATTTATTTTGTTGTGTGTGATAACTATGTATAGAAATTTGTATTTAAAAATGAAATTGTAAAATTATAATATTTTAAAACTTTCACATTTTTTAGGCGTCATATTTTTTTAGAGACCGAGTTATTCTGTTCAACGTGATTTAATACATATATAGCTTTGTTAGAGGCCGGTTTATTCAACCGAGTTATCCGGTTTTATCCGATTTAGTCATGTGGTTCGACTAGTGACCCAGTACCCTTGCCGGTTCGAAGTCTGGTCCGGTTTTTAAAACACTGAATCAAACGGTTCAGATTTATTCGGTACTAATTTGACCGTTAAACTAACTATTTAATCATGACTATTAATATTCATGTTTACGCACAAACTTTTTTATGGTTGAACGAGTATTGTATAGTGTGAAATTCATTCCATTACAAAATTATTTCTCATATAAAGATTGTTGTCCGGTGTAGCGCACTCCTTATTAGTTTATAGTTTAAAATTGTGAAGTGAAATTTAATATTTTAGTATTTAATTTAATATGAAAACTTTTGAAATGAAAATTATCGTGTACTGTAAATAAGCAAAATGGTTAAAATATTATTAATGTAAAAATAAATATCAATATTAAAGAAAAATTTATTTTAATTTACCAGTGAGAAAAATAGTGATTAAAAAAACTAAATAATTGAAAATATTAAAATATAAATTTCCGTAGAATTTTTGAAAAATACTAGGTCCCCGTATCAATATATAATTAGAAATATAAGCTATCGTAGAAATTACAAAAAAAAAATACGTCTACATATTGATATGAGTATAAATATAGAATCTAATATAAATTAATTACAAAAAAGGATGTTCTTTATTAATATATGAGTAGAAATATATGTCGCTATAGAAATAATTTAAAAATAGACTCTCATATTAATATATAAGTAGAAATTATATAGGTCCCTGTAAAAAAAAAGTAGATATATGTATCAATATATGAGTCGAAATATAGACTTCACTACAAATTACCAAAAAAAGAAAAATAAGCTCTCGTATTAATAGGTCTCTGTATTAATATATTGGTTGTTTAATAAATTAAAAAAATAATTCTCGTATTAATATATGAGTAGAAATATAGATAGCCATACAAATTTTAAAAATAATAGACTCATATATTAATATAGTTTAAATATAGCCCGTATAAAGTATAAAAAATAAACTCTCATCTTAATATAGTTCCACGTATAAATATAGTCTTTATATTAATATATGAGCATAAATAGAATCTGTGTTAATATTTGAGTATGTAACATTTTAATATGAGTTTAATGAATACGCATCACCGGTGTAAAATGTAAATTAATTTTACATTGACAATCAATAAAAATGGTTCAATCTTTCATATCATATCAAGAAGGTGGGGTGAAATGGAGTGATGTGACGGAAAATACAGTTGTAATGATTAATTGACAGTATAAAATTATTTTACACCGTCAATATGCATAGGTACCTTAGTTATTAACGTATGGAAACCAATATACATAGTGTAACAGTAAGGTGTTACTACAATAAAGGAAAAGTCACCGCTGAACAATAATCTGAATAATTATGTTATACACCCTTCATGTCAAATAGGAAGAAGGGAGTGAGTCAAACCACCATACCTATCCCGTTTGATGGCCAGGATATGATAGATACAGGATATGATATGGAGTTGGATAAAGTTAGGATATGATATTAACATGATAACATTTATCTTATTATGTGTTTGATGCGGATATGATAACAAACAAGATATCATTATTTATTTTCAATTAAATATAATTAAATAACAAGTTTCCATTGTAGGTGGTTTTATTTTTGGCAAATAAAGATTTACTTTCTTAATAACACAACAGGATAATTTCTAACACAGCCTAAACATAGGATAGAAATTACAAAGGAGTGATAGGATATGATTAAAAAGGAATAATTTATCATATTCTATTGGTGCATCAAACAAAAAATTAAAACATGATATGATATAATTATCATATCCTACTCACTATTTTCTGCAAGCATTACGCTATTTTTATAAAACCTTTTTCAAAAACCAAAGCGAATGCAAAACCAACAACTTAAATAACGCTAACGAAGCTTTGCCACGATCCCTGTGGATACGAACTCATTCTAGACACCTAGAGTGTGAATTATTACTCAACGACAGACTGGTACACTTGCCAGGATGCAGTCAACCTCCATCCGCCCAAATGCAACTGTTCATGCACTTTTTTGCAATTATTGACTTGAGACCTGATCCGCACTTGACTAGCTGCTTTAATGTATTGTCTGTTATATCGATTTCGAGTTGGAGTTGCGGGTCCGTGCTCAACCCTAACGGTAACTGCGTGCATATATGTTTCCACATATATGAGATAGGCAATTAAAATTCTCCTCTTAATATATATATAGGACATATCTAGTGAGAATTCATATTTTATGTGAGAATGATGAGAATATTTATTGACCCTTAGATCAAAAATAGATGGGTGAGATTAAATGATGTCAAATGTATCTCTGCCCACTCTATTATTATTTCGTTTCTCACCATTCTATCTTCTCTCCACCGACAAAATAGTATCTTCTCCCCCACTATATATATATATATGGACGGAGGTAGGATTGTAGGAATTCAATTTAGGAGGGATTGAGTTTAAAAGTATAATTTAGTTAATAAAAAAATTAAATTTTGAAATTATAACATATACAAGAAATTATAAGATAAATCTAAAGTTAATATTATGAATATACATTTTATTATAGACCACTTTTTTTAAGTCGATTTTTTTTTTTGCCATTATATTCATATTTATTGTAATTTTGGTCTTTAATTCTCATGCACTTTGCCATAAAAATTGTGACTTTTTTTTGACAAAGCCATTAAAATTGTAACTTTTTGCATAAAGAAAAGGTGAATTCTAGTTTCAAAAGAGATATTTTATCATTAAATTAAACATCACACCAATAAATCACTCTTTTATGTACAAAAAATACCATTTTTGGTTGAAAAGAATATATGCTGGTCAAATTTACACAAAATGTAAAAACAAAGCCCAGAAGTTGAATTAAAAAATAGACTATTTTCATGAGTTTAATAAAGACTTCGATTCACATTTGGTCTCTTATTTTATTTTAGTTTTAATTTGGTCTCTTATGTTTTAAAAGTTTCAATTTGGTCCTTTATGTTTATTTTAGGTTTCAATTTGGCCATTTCCGCCAGTTTTGGTACATGTGGCAGACAGTTTGCATACGTGGACTGGCACGTAGACACCTGAACACGTGTCAAATTGAAACGGTGGAAACATCAAAACTGACGGAAATGACCAACTTATGCAAAATGTGGAAACATAATGGACCAAAGTGAAACTTTTAAAACATAAGAGACCTAGTTGAAACCTAAAATAAACAAAATGGACAAAATATTGAATTAAGCCTTTTATAAAATAGGGGGCTGACTATGGTCTGAAAAGTGAACCAGTCAGTCGTCGAGTAATAATTCACATTTTACTAAGTAGAATGAGTTCGTATCCACATGGATCGTGTCAAGTGCTACTGGTTTTATTTAAGTTTGTTGATTTGCATTCACGTTGGTTTTAAAAAGATATACTTGACAGGAAAATAAAGATAGTTGATTCTGATAGATGAAGCTTAAGCTAGGTAGATCGAATATCTCCCTTCACTCATGGTTGTATAACTGGTGTAATAACAATACTAATTCAAACTACAGTTCGGCAGATTAATTTATATTTTTTGTGGTAACAATCTGAGGTTACTCTAATACGTAGTAAGTTCCTCTAAACATCTTAGCTAAAATACCCTACGAGAGCCTACCTCGGGGTTGTCACGTATCTAGCTACAGCGCGAGTAAACATACATGCATGCATTAAGTTCAATTAATCCTTATGGCCACCAGTCTAGAATGTCCGAGTTACCGTATCTATGCGGCTGACACTATAATTTATTAGTTCCGTAAATAGCAGTCAGATTCGTGACTAAATATTATTCATATGATCGTCCTCTCAAACAAGGGCTAAAGGTTGAGTTCACGTATATTAACGCATAAATATATAGAAAACATTGTTGAATCGTAAAACATCATTAACTTATCGATCGATTACATATTTTTACCAAGCATTCATTAGGGGAGTTCATCTTCTCCACCTAAGCCTAAAAAGAACCTATTCTATGATTTTGCATAATTAAACTACAAGAATTTAATAACACATACCAATGGCGTAGATGCCTTGTCGAGGAAGTTACCTCTCCCTTGATGAGGGAAAGTTCTTCCCGTAGAGAGCGTCTCTACCGTCCTTGCTCCTCCTCACTCTAGAGAGAAGTGTCTCTCTTAGAATTAATGAGTCTAGATTTTCTGAATGAGAAATAATGAGTGAGGGGAGCTCTATTTATAGTTTTTTAATGGGCTTCAGCGAGCCATCGTGGCCACGATACAGTCCATCATAGCCACGATGGGAGTAGATTTGCTTCAATTAAACGCAGATTTGCTCATTTTCTTGGGCACTAAGTCGGTTCCCATCGTGGCTACGATGAGAGTCATTGTGGCCACGATGGAGCTATTGTATTTATCTACTTTTTGCTCTCTTTTTGGCTATTTGTTGATTCTTGTCTTCATTTTTGTCGTAGCTTCATTCTCCAGGCTTTTGCTCTGTAATTGTTTTTCAAAGTCCCAAACTACTATTAAATTAACTACTAAAAATACTACCTAAATTCCTGTCATCAGGGGCTAAAACTAAATTAAACCATACTAAAATATAATACTAGTATAAAAAAATAAAAAATATTTGAGGGGGACCGTGACCTGTGTTTGTCCCCTTCTACCTTCATTTGTGCACGTGTCTGTGACATTTCTTCTTCTTGCATTTACTAGTACTTAGGGGGGTGTATTGGATTGAGATTTCAAGAGATTATTTCGACAAAAAGGAATCTTGAAGATTTTAAATGACTTTGTAAGATTGTATTGATTTTATGAGATTTTGAGAGATTTTTTTCAAGAGTTTTTTCAATCAAGATTTTTAACGCATAATTTGAATGGATTGGTTAAGATTTCAAAATACTTTATATATTAGGAAAATTTCAAGACTCAATATATATTAGGAAAATTTTAAAAGACTCAATAAATTTTAATAAAAGTAATTATAAGAAATATATTGGTCCAAGTGGTAAGGGACTTGGTCCCTTTATTTAGATTTCATAAAAGTCTTGATTGAATTTATCATAAAAAAATATTTTAAAATCCTTTGAAATCTCAATCCAATACAACCCCCTTATACTTTTCCTTTTGCAACTGATGTTCCACATTCAACCTGTGAAGATTGACTGACATATAGTTGTTTTATTTTGGCTAATTCCGTTAGAGGTTTGAATACTAACAAAATCCTTAATCCCAAAACAAAATCCCTAATTCCAAAAAGAAGTTATGGGTGAAGAAGAAATGGAGAGGAACAATATAATATAGAAATGGGAAGGAAGGCAAAATTAGATATAGAAGAAGAAGACCTCATCGACAAGAGTTGTGCAGAATTAAAGGAAGAAGAAATCTGAAGAAGTGGTCTGCAAATGCAAATGAGAGAAGAGAGATGCATGTGTGAGTATGAGAATTGAGTGTCACGTGAGTAACTTGTTGTAATCTTAGCCCATCATTTTAATTTGATGGCTACTATTTATTCTTATCATTCTTATATACAAATCATTTTCATATATAATAGGCAATACAATTGAATTTATAAGAGCAAAGTTACTTCATAAACTTTACAAAAGATTAATTTCTCTATTGAGAATTTAGTTGACAAGTTTTAGTTGTGTTGGATATGCCTTTAAATCTCAAGATTGGAAGTCAGAAGCAGATTTTGTGGAAAAATATGTTTTTGAAGAATATCTGACTTGGATTCTGTTTTGTTTTTAAATTGGATATATTTAAAAATAATGTGAGATTTGGTTTTATTTTAAAAGATTGCTTTTAAAATAATAGACATGTATTTTTCTATATATAGGGAGTGTTATATTCATAGAAAAATTGAGAGAGAGGGACAAGATATATGGAATCGGGGTTTGCCACCACAAAAGGCTAGGGTTTGGAATCCTAGGACAAACTATTCTTGGGATCACCTTGGTAGACTATGTCAAATTGAGTCTCTTGGCCACGGGAAGAGATTTGGGTTTTGGGTAGAATTAGGGTTGCTAATTCCTTGTACCCAATTGTGGGAATTTCTTGTAAAGTGATACTCATTGATTCTAGTGGAACGTAGAGGTGCTCTCTCCCCCAGAGTAGGTTATTCTGAACTGGGTAAACAAATTGGTATCGTGTTCTTTTATTTCTAGCCGTGTTTATTGTTTGAATTATTGCATTATCGTCTCTATCCTGTCCTTATTATTTTGGTTGCTTGTTACACTTGCCCCACACATCAGTTTACTATTGGTGTGAGTTTTCGTCGAATTCACAACAATTGGCGCCCATCGTAGGGCAAGGGGATCAGTCGATTCAAATACCATGGGTTTGAAGGGGGATATTGAGAGGTTCACCGGGAGTAATGACCACGGGTTGTGGAAGGTGAAGATGAGGACGGTGTTAATTCAAAACAAGTGTTGAGGCGTTGAAGGGAGAAGCACGATTGGATAGGTCTTGCTTATCACAAGGGGATGGTTGGTGTACTTTGGTGGAAACTCAGTTTGAGGTGGAGTCTTCTAAGAGTGGGAGGCTATCAATATTGACTCTCGGGTATCTAATTGGAGATATGGAGGAGAGTGGTTGTGTTGAGCCAAAGGGGAACCTTGGAGACCTTGTGGGAAACGTTTCAATTGTGGCTGAAGAAGTGCAAGACCTTGAGAGGATCTTCAGGGAGGCAATTGAAAGCAACCTTGATCAAACTATGAAACTTGTAGGACTGCTGGAGGTAGTCGGGTGCAAGGGGAGTTTGATGTTGCAGCTTGTGGAACCACCTAAAATTCCAAGGTTGGCTTGGAGGCAAGCAAAACTTCGAGAAGGATGGAAGGCATTCCGGGGATCGAAGGGTGGTGATGCTTGTAGGGCTGTCCTAAAATCCGTGGGATAGTCGGAGACAAGCAATTCTTCAGGAGGACAGAAAAGGCACAATCCGGGGGCTGAAGAAGGTACGATGGAGCTTGTAGGGTTGTCCTAAAATTCCATGGACAATTGGAGGCAAGCGTTTCTTCGAGAGGACGGAATTGATCACTCCGGGGGTCGAAGAAGGGGTGGTGAAGCTTGTTAAGCTATCTAAAATCCGATGATAGTGAGGAGCAAACGTTTCTTCAGGGGGGTACGGACTTGACCAGTTCGGAGTATGAAGAGGGAGTCGGTGAATCTTGTGACTAGCTAAAATCCTGTGGTAGTGGGAGACAAGACCTTCATGAGAGCGGAAGGCATTTCGAGGATGAAGGGGAGGAGGTAATGCTTGCGGGAAGCAAGTGGAGGCTAACGCCTAGGTCATGGTCTTGGCCGGTGATCTTGGATGAAGATTCAAGATGGAGAGAGCACACGATGGTTGATTGGATCACCATCGATTTAAAGGCAAGGTGGAGAATTGTTGGATATGCCTTTAAATCTCAAGATTGGAAGTCAGAAGCAGATTTTGTGGAAAAATATGTTTTTGAAGAATATCGGACTTGGATTCTGTTTTGTTTTTAAATTGGATATATTAGAATATCTGACTTGGATTCTGTTTTGTTTTTAAATTGGATATATTTAAAAATAATGTGAGATTTGGTTTTATTTTAAAAGATTGCTTTTAAAATAATAGGCATATATTTTTCTATAAATAGGGAGTGTTATATTCATAGAAAAATTGAGAGAGAGGGACAAGATGTAGGGAATCGAGTTTGCCACCACAAAAGGCTAGGGTTTGGAATCCTAGGGCAAACTATTCTTGGGATCATCTTGTGGGATCACCTTGGGTAGACTAGGTCAAATTGAGTCTCTTGGCCACCGGAAGAGATTCGGGTTTTGGGTAGAATTAGGGTTGCTAATTCCTTGTACCTAATTGTGGGAATTTCTTGTAAAGTGATACTCATTGATTATAGTGGAACGGAGAGGTGCTCTCTCCCCCAGAGTAGGTTATTACGAACTGGATAAACAAATTGGTATCGTGTTCTTTTATTTCTCGCCGTGTTTATTGTTTGAATTATTGCATCATCGTCTCTATCCTGTCCTTATTATTTTGGTTGCTTGTTATACTTGCCCCACACATCAGTTTACTATTGGTGTGAGTTTTCGTTGAATTCACAACAAGTTGGATTTTCCCTTATAAATACAATCTCACATTTGATTGTAAACTAACAAGAATTGTTGGACAAATTAAACAATTTTGGAACTTCTTATCCTCTATTATTAGATCTTATTATGAGTTTAATTTTAAAATATAGTAATGGAATGGATGGATGAGATTAAAAGAAAAAGAAAATTGTTACCACCTAACCTACTTACCGACCTGTAATGGACATGGAGCGCTCACGTTGTGGTCTAATGTTTTTACTACTACTACTACAGTACTATTATTATTAAACAAAATTACACTACATATGTTTTATCTTATTTTTTATAAGTAATTTGATCTTTTATCTTTTATTTGTAATACTTTGATAAAATATTTTATCTTATTATTTTGTAACATTCTGATCATTTATCTTTTATTTGTAATATTTTGATCATTTAGAAAAGATGAAGATGTGAAAAAATTGATGAAAAAACATATTCATCAAAATTATGAGTTTTATTTAATTTTAATAAAAATGTATTTTTTTTTTTGGTTTTTACCACCAGTTTAATCTGGTTCGGGGGTCAGTTCTGGCATCAAGTGGTTTCAGCCCCCTCCCGATCACAGTTGCGGGGGATCGAACCGTGGTCCTCCCTACCAAGTTCAACGCCAATCACCACTGAACCAACTAACGATTGGTTAATAAAAATGTATTTTAAAAAATAAAATTCAGCATTTTTTAATAAACAATGAAAGATCAAAGTGTTTAAGATAAATAATTCTTTCCGTAATTTTGTCTTATTATTATGAAAAATGATAAGTAGTGCACCTGATGCACTAGTTAAACAACTAAATATGATAACTATATATTGGAACTTGAGTAATTTACTTTTTAAAACTATGAATTACTAGCCGCCAAACGGGCACGTTCCGTGCCCGTTTGTGTGATCCATATTCTTTTTTTTTTATTTGTTGTGATCGAAATTTTCTATTGTGCAAATATAAATAACTACTTAATCTATTTTTTTATTGGACTTAGTTAATTGATAACTATTTAACATCATTTTTTGTTGTCGCTAGTTATTAAGAAGAAAAATATATATATATATATATAAAAACTGAAAACATACTTTTTTGTGGAAGTTGTGCTTAGTTATTAAGAGAAACAAGAAATTATTTACTAAAAAAAAACTGAAAATCTATTTTTATGTGGAAGTTATGTTTCAACATATACAAATATTTAGTTTTTTTTTTGTAGTTTTTTTTAAGGGTAAAATAGGTATAATGAAAAAATCATCCCAAAAATTTGTATCCTCTTTATATATAGTAATAGATATTGATTCCAACGTATAATTTGCTTCTTTTGCCTTAACCAGTGAACCAAATGACCCTATTATTATTAATGTCATGAGACACTAGTTAGGGATACAAAAATAGTAAATTTTGCATAGAAAACAACACTTTGAATATTTTATAAATGTTGACTACACAATTCCCAATATAACATTACTATAATAAGTATCCTTAACTAGTGCCCGGGAGATTGCAGCTAGTTAGCATTTTCTTTATTATTATTATCTTTCTCTCTCTGCCCCGGGCACTAATTAGCATTTTCCTTATTATTATTATCTTTCTCTCTCTGCCCCCGCTCTCCATCATCTCATCATCATCAACATCAATTATCTAATTTTTCTGCGAACCCTAGATCCCAAATTATTGCTTAAATCCTTCCTGCTTTGTGAAAACCATTCATTATTCATTCATTCTTCTCTTAATTAAATTGAATTGAATAATAATAATCTCCACTCACGAATCGGAAATCAATCCCCTTTGCTGATGCTATATATGCTGTTGTTAGTTAGTTAGTTATCTTTATCCAATTCAATCCAGGTAAGAAACTATTTTCCTAAATATCTATTCTATTTGCTTTGCTTTCAAATAACTATTTGAGTTTCAACTTCATTTTTTCAAATACCCTGTTGTTCAATCATTGTTTGCAGGTTAGGTTGTACTGAAATGGTATGTTGTAATTATAGCTCTGCCAATGAAACTCATGTTGTAATCCTTATTGTACATTCCCCGAAATGCAATTAGCTTCAAACACTGATAAGGACGATGAATGTTCAGAATGCCAACCCATCTTGAATCACCAAGACTCCTCCTCCTTTTCCTGCGAAATTATTCCTGATGATAATGACGATGATATAGAGAATGTTCCTGTTCACGACTCTGACCCACAATGCCGAATATGCCTTGATCTTGGAGGTCTATTATTAATTAATACTCTATTCACGCAATGCATTCTTACTAACCTTGGCTACTTATTACTAAACTTTCAATTAATTCTTTTAGGACAAGACTTAATTGCCCCTTGCCATTGCAAAGGTACGCAAAAGTATGTCCACAGATCTTGTCTGGATAATTGGAGGTCTACCAAGGTAACTTCTTTTGTCCTTCTTCATGTTCCTTATCATTGATTGTAATAATACTAATATCTGATTCAAATGAAATACGTGTTGCTTATTCTTGTCCTATGAATATGTACGCTATATTAATGATTGTACGATGCTTATTTTCTTCCCTTCTGTTGTTGTACTAGGAGGGCTTTGCTTTTTCTCACTGTACAGAGTGCAGAGCCATCTTCATATTACGAGCAAATGTCCCAAAAGATCGGTGGTGGTTGAGGTTGAAATTTCAGTTCCTTGTTGCTAGAGATCATGCATTCATTTTCATCATTGTTCAACTGGTATGTAATGTATTATTATCTCACGTGTTGTAAAATTGGTACTCACATTGATGACATTACTTTTGTCCATTCACCATTCCCCTGTCAACTGAATGTTCTTGAGTCTTACTCGTTAATATCGCTGTTGTATCCCCTAGGAGTCTATATTACTTAATATATGTGAATATATGCACTGTCCAAGCTGTTCTGATTCTTGAGTGAAACCTTAGTTGTTAGTTTTCCTATCCAACTGAACAAGTTGGTTTATGTTTAATGGTCCTGCAAGGAAAGAAACAAACCCAAGTAATTGAATATTTTTAGCATGTATAGCCATAGTTATCAATAGTAGGTGATAGCACTGTCTTGGAGCAGAGCAGCTGATGTGCGCTATTTGGACTTGATCATATTGCATTTTCAAGTAATGGCTGGGGGAGGCGCTTTCATTTCCCCCTGAAAACCTAAGTAGCTATGCCGTTTAAGTAATAGCAAGTTAGCAACCTTAGTTACTATTCGTACCTACAATGGTTTTAAATATATATAGTGTTAAGAACAGTTAACATATAGAAATAAAGAAGAAGAACAAAGGAGAAGATAGCCCCCTTTAGCTTAGGGTTTCAATCATATGAGCAAAGCTTAATGAAACAATAGTTACAATAGAGTAGATAAACTAGAAGTTAGAAAAAACTAAACTACCCTATATAATAATATAATTATTATCTAACATAAAGGACTAAATGCTGGCTATCATGATTGGTGTGGTTGATTGAATGAATATTGTTTGAAGATCTCTCCCACCTCCAAAAATAAAAGGCTTAATTACAGTTTTGGTCCCCGTATTTTCACTTACTCATGAAGTTGGTCCCCCCACGTTAAAATCAACCAGTTTTGGTCCATCCATCATATATTTATACTTAAAATGGTGATTTAACATATTTTAAATGACATTGCATACAACCCAATGACGTAAAATCATCTAGGTGCATTAATTCTTTAATTTCATTAATTAAATTACAAAAATGAATAATTTTTTAAATTGGGACTGCAGTTTTTATTTGTAACGAGTTTTCTTGTAATTTTTTGACCTTTGATCATTCAAATCACCAGGTCTTATATCACATCATTTAAAAAATGTAAAATCACCATTTAATGGACAAAAATTTGATGGAGGGACCAAAACTGGGTGATTTTGAAATGGGGGACCAAATTCATGAGTGAATGAAAATGTTAAGAAGTCCTACATCGGATGTGAGATGACCTGTATATAAGTTTATAAAGTAGAGACAATCCTCACCTTAGAAGCCAATTTTGTAGGGTTTAGTTACGCCCAACGCCCAATTCTAAGATGGTACTAGAGTCTGTCCAAGATCCGTTGGGCCACCTGCTATCAGGTTTCCTCTATCGGGAAACCCAACATTTATATCCACATATGAAGCACGGACACTCCTCGGATTAGGCGTGTCCGTGTCCGACACGTGTCTGTGTCCGTGTCCGACACCGACACTTATGATTACACTGAATTATGTTATTTTCCCAAATTATTATCCGTGTCGCCGTGTCAGTGTCCGTGTCGTGTCAGGTGTCCGTGTCGGTGCTTCATTGATATCCACGCATCAAGCCCAATAATGCTGGGCGTGAGAGTGTGTTAAGAAGTCCCACATCGGAGGTGAGATGACTGTATTTGGGTTTATAAAGTTGAGGTAATCTTCACCTTAGAAGCCGGATTTGTAGGATTGAGTTAGGCCCAACTCCCAATTCTAAGAGAAAATATGGTGACCAAAACTGTAATTAAGCCAAGATAACATAGATTGTCTGATGGGATATTATTACTATTTTAGAGAATTTTTGTTAATTTCTTTTCCTTTTCTAATCGCGCAGGTTGTTGCTTTCTTGGGAGTTCTTATCTACAAATTCTATGGAGATGAACTTAGAGAAATGTTTGGTTACGAAGAACATCCATATGGATTTTATACAATGGCTGGTATTCCCCTTTCTTCTGCACTGTGAATTTGATGCCAATGTTTGCAGCTTTTCCACTCAATTGTGACACTTTCACGCTACGATGTTATATTTTCTTACTTATATAGTAAATTCAACACTTAAGATGTATGATAGTCATGCTATCTTAACCTACCAACGTATTCCATGCTATGGAAACTTGATAATATTGCTTTGTTTTGCAGTTCTTGCCATTATTTTGGTGGGTTTGCTCTATGGCTTCTTTATAGCGATAATATGTGGCCAAAGAATCAATGAACGCCACTACCATGTTCTTGCGAAACAAGAACTGACAAAGGTCTGCTATGTAATAATAAATGTTTTCAAATCATTTTGACTTACAAATTACAATCCACAGAAAACCGAAGCATGTTATTACGCAAAACTAGTAATATGGTTGCTACTAAACTGCTCTTTGGTCATAATATATGCAATTTTGGGGAAACAATAATTTAATTACTCGTTCTTGTATCATTTAAGAATTATAGCTGATTCTGTATCATACAACGATTATATTAATTTTATTTTTTTATAAAAAAATTACGGTTTTAAATTCTTCACCCTGTTCTTTACAATTTCAATGTCAGGAATATGTGGTAGAAGATCGAGAACATGTAAAGAATGTGCCTGAACTCGACCCCAGCCATGTGACAGAACTAAGGATGTTGGGCCTTTACTAGCTGGTATATGTATATTTCATTCTTTCTCGCTAAAGTTTTCAGTTTTCCGTTTTTAGATGTTAAATTAGAAACGGTCTAAAGAGGAAGGGAGACCAATGAAAAAAGTATAGGCAAAAATGTTAAAAGATATATAGAATTAAGCAGACTATCTGTAAACTAGTCTTTACAAAATATTATGATGTTGTTTGATCCATGTAGCTTACTCCAGTCCACCTAGTGGAAAAAGATTTGGTTGTTGTTGTTGTTGTTGTTGTTGTTATAAGTTCAAAGACTTTCTGGACCTATTATCCTTGTACAGATATGGACCTATTTATAGCAATCAATAGAAGGTAAAAATTGCATGTTTTTTTGTGTCTCCCTAATTTCGTGAAAAAAAATGTGCTGCTAAATATTACGAGGGAATTTGGAGACGAAAGGCAAAGTATGTGCACATGGAACATTGTAAAGAACTCAACTGTAGTTTCCTTGTTTCATGGAAATCACGCGGTGGGTGGGCGTAAATGTAGAATCAATGGACCAAACTCATTCTTGTCTTTCATTATTTACTATTTCGTCATAACCAGCATTATCCTTTCCGGCATATGTAGCATTCAAGATCCAAAATCAATTCCATTTGGCAGGATGCTTCTGATTTCTGAATTTTGATATGTTATAAAGGAGTGTATGGCTATTATTTTAGCTTCTAATCAAAACTATTATGTTATTTTCTTAGGAGACAAATATATGTGGTTGCTCATTCTCCTAACTGGGTGGCCATATATTGGTCTAAGGTCTCTATTTTTCATTCTTTACCACTTTTTTATTGGAAAGGACATTAATGTATATTATAAATAGAGGTAATTACACAAGGTAAACGAGTTACAAGCTGCGTCGCTAACCCTTTTTGGATGGTAAAACCAATCATTTTAAATACAACATCTTGAGACTTAGGAGACACCACATTACTATGTATGACTCTTTGAACTCTTTTTAAAACATTCACGGCCTCTGGTGCTAGAAAACCAAAAGTGTCAAATGCAAAAGGTATAAACACATGTTGATTTTCAGAACACGCTCTCATGTTTAACCACTTTACTTGAATCAGCTTTGAGGGCCGCCTGTCCTATGGTAAAATCCCTAGTCGTCAATCCCACAAGGGGAGAAACTCTAGTCGAATCCACACATGCATGTTTCCCTCCTACCCAGCCGTACACCAAAACATCAGCTGGCCTCAATGTAGATCTCCCTTCAAACGGATCAGTCAAGAAGTTCACATGCGCCTCTTTCTTCACAGATACTCATGCGCGCTTAAAAACATCAAAAAGGACATCCTGAACAAGGTTTGTATTTGAAGCTTGGAAGCTCTCAACAATGAACTGCATGCTCCCCAAATTTATCGAGACACGCCTTACGACAAACAGGGCACACCTCATCAACGGGAAATAACGGAATCATTAAGCGATATTTGAGGATAGTGCGATACTCTACCGGGGAAGTGTGTTGGCCTAATCCGTCGATTGAGATAGTTAGAAGAAAATCTTGAGCATGGGCAGCCTGTAAACATCTAAAAACAGCTTTTTGTCTGGTGGTCAATTGAAAGTTAACTTCCATATCCTCAACAATTTTACTAAACAGAGCACTCGTCAAAACATTTTGGACTTTAGGGGAGACGGTATTCTTGCTAGCGAAACTGCTAAAGTCAAAAGCCAGCAAGACCATCCAAAGCATTGTTAAAATCATACCACTTTGTATCTTGAATTCTATTGATATGAGATTGTTTCAGTAAAAAAAAAATCCAGTTACAATTTCTTTTTTTTTAATGTCACAGTTTTGTGGTAGTATTAAATTCAAGTTTTTGTTTTGCCTGGCGTATAAAATTCGTATAGATACTCTACATAAACTGAGAGCTAATTTTTGTAAAATAGTACTTTGAAAGCTAATTCCCGTCTTCATATAATGGTGTTTGAAACCAAAAGTACTCTTTTCCGCATCCATACACGTGAGTAGCAACTTCAATACTAGTACGAGGTTACCCATGTATTTGTACCCATACTTGTTACTTCCGCAGGACCTGGATTAGATGCACTCAAAATATCCTGCAGTCATGTAGACATTGTATTGGAGTCCTTAGATTAAATTTTGATAAAATAAATAATATACTTTAATAAAATTGATGGCTGAGATTAACGATCCATTGTATCTATAATGAGATCTCGATAGGATAATATGGTAGACGTGGTTTGAAAAATACTCATTCTTGTACTTGTTACAATTGTAGCTTTGATTTTAAGTCTTTCTTGTTTTTTGTTTTGTTATTTAAATCATCTTATTTTTATAAGTCTTAATTATATATAACTAGTTCCGTGTCCGTTTGTGTGATCGATATCTTTTTTTTGTTTGCTGTGATCGAAATTTTCTATAATAACTATTTAATCTCTTTTTTTATTGGACTTAGTTAATTGATACTCCCTCCGTTCCTTTTTAAGTGTCCGTTTTGAATAGTAACACCAAATTAAAAAAGTGTATTTTTGCACCTTATCTTCCTGTTATACCCTATTTTAATTCACCAATAAAATCCTATTTTTTTTACACACACTTTCTCTTTCCAATAAATTTAATATATTATGCACACATCAAAAAACAAAATTTAATATGTTATGTACCAAAAAAAAATTAAAAAAAATTAAAAAAAAATAAAAAGATTTAGTTTTCCAAATATATAACATTAATTAGTTTTATTGAAAAAGATATGAGTAATTGACAAAGGGTATAATTAACAAACTGTACCCTTAAAATATCAAATGTACAGTTAAATAGAAACGCTAAATTCTATGTTTTTGGACACTTAAAAAGGAACGAACGGAGTAACTAAGTAACCTCCTTTTTTGTTGTGGCTAGTTATTAAGAGAAAAAATATATTGTTTTTTTACTATAAAAAAACTGAAAACCTACTTTTATCGGTTTATGTGGAACTTGTGCTTAGTTATTAAGAGAAAAAAAAACTGAAAATCTATTTTCATGTGGAAGTTATTTTTCAATATATACAAATATTAAGTTTTTTTTTGGTAGTTTTTTTTAAGGGTAAAATAGGAATAATGAAAAAGTCATCCCAAAAATTTGTATTCTTTTTATATATAGTAATAGATAAATAAAGATTTATATAGGTAAATTCTAACATGAATCACTTGGTGGATCAATATTTAAAAAATATTTAAAATATTATTGATATTATACATTGTTGTTTGAAAGTATGATTTAATGGTTATTCTCATTTTTATAATTGAAATAATGACTTAATTGACACTGGTTTGATTATAACAACATATAATAAAGATGTAATTTGTACTAAATTGACGTTAATAATGATATTCTTTAGCAGTAAAGACAAAGAGAATCATAATTTTTTACTTTTAAGTATTATCGACAGTCGCTAGGATTTATAATAACTAGACTACTACCCGTGCGATGCACGGGTTATTGAGAATATTATCTATACTAATATATAAAGGGGATACAAATTTTTGGGATGACTTTTTCAATATTCCTATTTTACCTTTAAAAAAACTATAAAAAAAAACTAAGCACAACTTTCACATAAAAGTAGGTTTTCAGTTTTTTTATAGTAAAAAAATATTTTTTTTTTCTTCTTAATAAGTAGCCACAACAAAAAAGGAGGTTAAGTAGTTATCAATTAACTAAGTCCAATAAAAAAGGAGATTAAGTAGTTATTTGTATTTGCACAATAGAGAATATCGATCACAACAAACAAAAAAAAGATATCGATCACACGAACGGGCACGGACGTGCCCGTTTGGCGGCTAGTATGTATAGTTTAACTTCTTATAGTAAAAAATTGGAAATAAAAAATTTAAGAAAATATAGATAAATTGAAACTGAACTTATACAGTACATATAGAACAACAATGAATAATTAAAATCATAAAAACAATGATAAAATTACATAAAAAAGAGATAAAGTGATCTTTATAATGATTCATGGTTAACTACTTAACATTATGGAACACGTCTTTGTAAACCACATTTTCAGTTGTATTTGAATCTCACCTTCATCGTCGGTTATTACTACCGTAACCCTTGATAATGCAACATATAATTCTCAAGCTTCAACCCGTAATTATTGACAAAACATCTCGACAATTTTTCTTTGGGCTGCATATCAAACAAAGAAGTATGATTTACAATATAAAATTCAAAGAGCATAAATTCATCTTATTTCTTTTCTTTTTTATCACATAATAGACTACATCTTATGTCTTTTTCAAAACTATCGAGGATTCTATATTGGTTTCAGCAACCATGCTTAATGTCTTCAATCAACGAATTTATGGACAAAAATATACTAAGATTAAACTGATAAATAAGAATAAAACACAACAAATTATATTAGATACATTCAAACCTTTTTCCTCTCAAATAAGAAGAAACGTGTTAACTTTTATATTCCTTAAGGAAAAAAAAAATCCAAAAAACTTATAAATCTTAAATTTTGACCATAAAATTAAATTGAAAATATGAAAGCAAGAATAGAAAAAACATGAAATAATAACCAAATTGATACAGAACACAACAAACAAACAAAAAAAAAATCAGAATTCAAACACATTAAAATATTCATAGGATACATACCTTTATAGAACCCCAAAGCAAAACATGCATCCAATAAAAAATATATGAAACTCAAGAAAAATAAAACCCAATTTTTTTTCTTAAATGGAAGAATAAAAATTAATATGAAACACTACCAACAACAAAATAAAAAAGAATCCATACCTTTAGGAATCCATACCTATTGGAATAAAAATCAAATTAAAAAAGAATAGAGAATTAATATGGAACACTACAAACTATAATCAGAATTTAAACACCTAAAATATCTATAACAATCGATACCTTTATAGAACCACAAAGTCAAATTTGCATCAAATAAAAAAATGTAAATATGTGAGAAAAGTGAAAATAGATTCATAATTTAAGGCTATAATTAATGTGAAGAAATAAAAGAGTTTCTATTTATTGTAAAAGATGCATAATTTAAGGCTATAAATAAAATAGATTGCACGAGTATATTCAATCATCAAATGAAAGCATATAATTAGGGATTAGTATGTAACAAAATTAGGGATTGGTGTAAAATTATTTTATACAAACATCCAATCATATATTGACACATCATGTATTGTGTTTTTAAACACATGACGTGTCACATTCATTAATTGATGTGGCAACATAGTATTCAAGTTTTTATCGTAGCCGTTGATATAATATTTTTTTCACGTGTCAAAATCTAGATCATTCATATTAGGGTTAGGGTTTAGGGTGCCTCTAGTTACTCTCGTTTTATTATAACTAGACTACTACCCGTGCGATGCACGGGTTATGTAAAATATTATACGTATAATTTTATTTCTTATAGTAAAAAATTGCAAATAAAAAATTTAAGAAAATATTGATAAATTGGAATTGAAATGATGCAATACATATATAACAATAATGGATAATTGAAATCATAAAAGTAATGGTAAAATTACATAAAAAAAACAGATAAAGTAATCTTTATAATGATTCATTGTTAACTACCGAATATTATGGAACACGTTTTTGTAAACCACATTTTCAGTTATATTTGAATATTCACATTCATCGTCCTCAAGCTTCGACCCGTAATTGTTGACAAAACAACCCGACAATTTTCCTTTGGGCTGCAAATCAAAGAAATAAGTATGATTCACAGTTTAAAATTCAACGCGCATAAATTCATCTTATTTATTTCCCTTTTTATCACATAATATACTACATATCTTATACGTACATTAAAAATGCTCCATTTTTCTCTTTTAAATGGCCCCGAAAGAACACATAATAATATCCAACACCTATATTGTGAGTTAATTGTAAGACCCAAGTTTTCACTGTACAGTTTTTCTAAGGAACTCTAGTGTCGGCTACGAGTTTTAGGGTTTTTGGTGAAGCTGTTTTTGTGAGTATCGTCGCATAAATGAGATTTTTGCTGAAACGGAGCCTGTTTTGTGCTCGAGCGCTGGAAAGGCACAGACTTTCGGGTCGTAATCCTCTTTTAAGTATGAGGAGATTTCTGTGAAGTCAGAATGACGAGTTTTGGATTATTCTTGTTTTTGGAAAAACGAGCAAGATTTTACCCGCTGTTGTGAAATTTTACTGGTTCTGAATTCAGTAGGATTTCGGGTGGAAGTTTTATATATCTGCGTGAGTTAGGATATGTCCTGAGATTAATTTTCTAAGGTATGGAAGAAAATTACAGTCGGGGAAAAAGATTTAGCGATAATATTTGGAAACGGTTTGCGAGGGACGTTTATTTGGTAGATTTTATATTTTTGTGATTTCCGTCCGTTAGCGAGGTGCGACTCGTTTACGAGCGAACGCGAGAGCTGAGATGTGAGGAAGCTTAGAAAATATCTGAAGTGGATAGACTTGAAATGATCCAATGGCTAGGGTTTAATCTTAGAACTTTTCACTATTTGATCCAATGGTTCTCATGAAACATGACCATGACCTTGAGGGTGACTTAAGGAGACTTTATGGACTTAGCAAAATCACAATTCATTCACTCCTTCTCTTCTCCTTGCCGTGGCTTCTTTCTCTTCCAACCTTTGAGAAAAAAATTCTCATTTCTTCACCAAATTGATCCATTTAGAGCTTGTTGGAACCATAGGAATTGCAAGTAGTATCTTCTCCAAGGTAACTAACCCTTCTCTTCCTTATTCTCCATGAAAAACCTCTTGAATTTTGAGTTGTATGATTATGTTCTTGAGAGAAAAAAATTTAGAATTTAGTTTTAATTAGTTTTGATTCCATAGTAGTGTTTAAGAGTGTTATGTAGGAAACATTAGTGAAGCATGTAAGTGATTCTCATGGTGATTTCAAATTTCACAATTTTGTTGGTAAGGGTTTGAAGAAAATTTCTTAAAATGATCATATCTATGATTGTGTTGTATGATTTTGGTTTTTGAAGTTAGTTTTAAGCTTTGTGACAAAATGGATTGGTGATTATGAAATTTGTTTTGAAAAATAAGAAAAAAATTATTCTCGTGTTCTTGAGCGACTCGAAGAACATAATTTAGAAAAAGTTTATTTCGAGTTTCAAAAGGAGTCGGGTACACGATCGAATATCCTTACAAACTAATGAAAGTGGGCTAGGGTTTCAAATGAAAAAAAATGTGTAGGGTTGCCCTTTTTGCCTCAAATGGCCGTGGCACCCATATAGGGTTCGAGGAATCGAATTTCGAAAATTGTTTAGAGGCAAATAGCTTCCCATGATCATTGTTTAATTGTTTGATTGGTTATGGGATGTTTTGAAAAGAAAATGATCACTTGCCTTAAGAAAAACCTTATTTGAGATTTCTCGAAATTTGCGATTTGACTCTATGATTTCTGAATCGTTTTGATAAGTGCTTGTTAGGTATTATGGGATATTACCATACTTTTAGAAGTGAAAAATTTTGTGTGGGAGGGTGTTTTTCAAAATTTTGGCCGTGGCCTTTTTAGTGGTATAGGGAGAAATTCCAAAATTTTTCTAAGTCCACAATTGTGTGAAAATTGTGTATGTGTTGGATAATTTTAGTTTTGAAGAAAAATGAGTATAGGAAAGGTCGTTAGGAAGAAAAATGTGTAACTTGTAACGCAAGAAAACTTCGATTTTTCATAAAAAAATAATAATATTTTTGAAAAGTTTTAGTTGGGTTTCAAATGGTTTTGTTGTGTGTGAAACAAGTCCTTGAAGTGGAAAATCCAAAATGGTTTTAGTTTATGATTTGAAAACAAAATGATTTTCGTGTTATAAAAATAGTACAATTAACTTCGTGAATTTTTAAACACTATGAGAATAACCTGAAATCATTGAGGGATAGCTTTAGGAAGTACTTTAGACCCCTCTGGAGCTTTGGGAGCAAGTTTCGTTTCGATAGGATAAACGAGGAGCATTTTATTGATGTTACGCTACATTTATTTTAGGTAGCGTGTGTTGTAGATTTTCGCGAAAAAGAGTAACGGAAGCTTGCTGAGGTAAGGGCTCCACTTTATTTCCGTCTTTTAAAACGGTTACGACATGCTTGGTTTTGCTGTTATGCATTTGCTGTGTGCTTTGGCATGTTTGTACTTATGTATTCTCGTTGATGAGAACGTGGTTATAAATACGTATGCAATTTACATATGATTGAGAAAATGTGTGTATGTTGTGATGGTTTCTACATAGGCTTTAGGCTATGTGAATGTTTGCATGAGCATATATGAACGCGTGCGTCGGATAGGACTACGCGGGGATTTTGTCTGTGTGACTATCCTGTATATGCCAAAGAGAATATATGCCATGCATTTCATAGTTGCGTGCCTAGGTGTATGTCTGTGTGACTTTGCCTACGTACCGGACGTTTGACTGTGTGGCTTCGCCAAATCCTACTGGATTTTATTGAGTCGGTGTTTGTCTGTGTGACTCACCCGGTGTTATCCCACCGTGATTGTTTTGGTATTGTCTGTGTGACTCTACCTGGTGTTATCCCACCAATAGTAGGAGGTGTTATCCCACCTGAGACCTACGCCTTCTATAGAGAGGTTGATTCCGGAATTCATGCATGTGAAAAAGACACGGCTAGGGTGATCACAATCATTTAGAGTCTGCATTGATAGGCTATGTGTGCATTGCTTATATGAGCCCGTTGGTGGGAATGGCTATGTGTTTAAAGAGCTTTCTATGTTGGTATTTGTATGTTTGGTATTTGTATACTCTCTCGCACCGGTTATATATACACATACTTTTATTTTGTGGTGACCCTTTCTTTCATTTGCGGGCTCATCCCACCCAGATGATGGGTTAGGTCGTGGTGACGACGGTGGCAGTTCTAGGCCATAGTGAGCACGTGGTGAAGCTTAGTATAGTTAGACTATGCGCCGGTGTGTTTTGTACACCGTGCTTTTGGGTTAGCATAGGATTCTAACTTGTTTCGTTGTAAGTATTTGAATACTTAGACTTGGATTGTAATTATTCAGGAATACACTTTGCTTGTCGAAGCACCTTATGGTAATGAGTTCTTTTGTATATTTGAATGCCGGCTCATTGAAAAATATTCTATGCGCACTCTGAGTGTTAGTTGAAAAAGAAAAAAAAAATATTGCCTTTTTGGCCTTTGAAAAACGGGCTGTTACATTAATCATATAGCCACCAAATTGTTTTCAATTAGTCACATAGCCACCAAAGTTGTTGGCTAATTGCATCCTATAAGCTTTTGTCTAGAATGAACTTGTTTATTGTGAGATCATACACCGGTACCATTCACGTTTAGCTAGCTTGTACAAATGACCGAAAAGAAATTTAAAACTTAGACTTGATTAGTAATTAACAAATTAAGAGAAATGTTAAAAAGATAAACTACCAATCATCAACATAAAAAATATCACATAAAAAACTTACAATAATATAGATTTTTTTTTCTCCCATTTAAGCTGAGTTGGGGAATGCACATCCACACACCTATCTAACTGAATAACAATCCGTGATAAAATTAAGCAATGACAATATGATCTTTAAAGACACGTATAGATTATGAAAGACCATTTACACGGAGAAAGAATGTTCTTATGGCGTCGTTTTTAAGAAGATCACAGACGCCTTCTAGAGGAGAACCATGAGTCAAAAAAAATGGCATCTGAGTCAAAACTATAAATAGATTGAAACTGAACATTTACACATTCGAAATAAATATTGATAAAATCATTACATAATAGTAAATAATAAAGTTACATAGAAATCACATAATATAGTCTAACAATTATTGAACATTATGAAAAATTTCTTTGTAAACCACAATTTAAGTTTATATATTTAGTTTTGAATAATTGGAACCAAAAAATCCTTTTCACAACACTCAAAACATTATTAGTTCAAAAATAATAAAACAAAGTTGTATCACATGATTAACTATAATTGAACATACAATTTAGAAAGAATTAGTAACATTACCTCCAAAGCCACGTCCTTATATCACTTTGCTATTAAGAATCCGTCATAAATTCTACCATTCAAAATAGAAGAAAAATTCAGGGTTTTGACTCCAACTATAATAAAAATTTGAAAAAAAAAAATAGTTAAAATTAAAATTAACAATTAAAAAAGTGGGTGTTGTACTGACAAAATTGAAGAAGCTTAGATCGTGGAATTCAAGCTGGTGAGACTTTCTGTTTTTAAGGATATATATATATATATATATATATATATATATATATTTATTTATTTATCATAGATTATTTGTTTGTTACTATTTTTACTTAAAAAAAGCATGCATGATTATTCATTTAGTCCACAACAAATGGTTCCTACTTTCAGGGCATCTTTTAATTATTATTATTATTTTTATTCTAATTGATTATTCAAGTTTATTTAATACATACATCAAATCATATATTGACACATCATATAGTATTTTTAAATGGTGACGTGTAACATTCATTAATTGATGTGGCAACATAGTATTCAAGTTTTTATCGTAGCCGTTGATATAATTTTTTTTTCACGTGTCAAAATCTAGACCATTTATATTAGGGTTAGGGTTTAAAGTGCCTATAGTTACTCTCGTTTTATTATAACTAGACAACTACCCGTGCGATGCACGGATTATGTAGAAAATAATGTGTATAATTTAATTTCTTATAGTAAAAAATTGCAAATAAAAAAGTTAATAAAATATAGATAAATTGAAACTAATTTAAAAAGTAAAAAAAAAATAATATTGAAGTTTTAACCAATAGTACCTTTTTTTTGACAAATCATCTTATAATACTTGAACATAGATAGTCATAACAAAAACTCTAGAACACAAATAAATTAAGAAAACTTGATGTATACATGAGAAACAACACCGGATAAAAATAAATAGAATACATATCAAAGAATGAAATTTACTGCAAACCTGTGAATATAATTTCCAAAATACCTGTATTGACATTTGTAAAAACACAAAAATCAGTCCACAAAAGTCTAGGGAAATAATTAGGAAGTAGTAGAAAAACAATATTGAAGCTTTAAGCAACATCTTATAGTACCTGAACATCAATAGGAAATGCATACGATGTTAAACTTGACATTAAATTAATCTTTATAGAAATTCCATGCAAAACTATGTTAAATTCAGAGAAAAAGGTTGAGCGAAAAAATAAAGAGAAAGAAAAAATAAATTCAGAATCGAGAGAGTGAGATATGAAAGAGAGCAACAAAATTTAGGTAAAAACAAATCATAAATCCTATTAAAACAAACCATAAATTTAGATAAAAACAAACCATACGATGTTAAACTTGACATTAAATCAATCGTCATAGAAATTTCCTGCAAAACCATGCTAAATTCAGAGAAAAAGGTTGAGAGAAAAAATAAAGAGAAAGAAAAAATAAATTCAGAACTGAGAGAGTGAGAGATGAAAGAGAGCAACATGATTTAGGTAAAAACAAATCATAAATCCTATTAAAACAAACCATAAATTTAGATAAAAACAAACCATACGAAGTTAAACTTGATATTAAATCAATCTTCATAGAAATTTCCTGCAAAATCATGCTAAATTCAAAGAAAAAGGTTGAGAGAAAAAATAAATTCAAAACCGAGAGAGTGAGAGATGAAAGAGAGCAACAAAATTTAGGTAAAAACAAATCATAAATCCTATTAAAATAAACCATAAATTTAGATTAAACAAACCATAAGTGGGATAATTAAGAGGGTTTATAAGGAATTTAGGAAAACAATTAATTAGGGATTTGTAGTTATAAAGATAAAGATTCAATTATTCAAGTTTTTACTGTAGTCGTTGATATAATATATTTTTTGCACGTGTCAAAATCTAGACCATTCATATTAGGGTTAGGGTTTATGGTGCCTCTAGTTACTCTCGTTTTATTATAATAAAGATAAAGATAAAGATTGTAAGCATCGATCCACGACGACCGTATCATCAGCCATTTATATAATATGAGTGTGGGGTGAATACTTATAGTGCAGAATTTTACTACTAATGTTGGTATTTCAATTAGGGATGTTTGTAGTATGAGTCAGGATCAAATGACACCAAGGTGTCAAACTTAGTAACATGACACCTCCGATAATTCTTTACCGGATAATCGTATTACAAAATCAACCGTTGGATTCAAAGCTATTATTATATAGATCATGTCTATAAAATTTAACAACAATCGGAAATCATTTGATATGTCAATGAGATGCATAAAAACCAACGTCTTACAAAACTTCGTCAAAACCGTTAATTTTTATCCTTCTCTTTAACCCATCAAATGGTTTCCGATTGATGTTAAATTTTATAGACATGATCTATATAATAATAGCTTTGAATCTAACGGTTGATTTTGTAATACGATTATCCGGTAAAGAATTATCGGAGGTGTCATGTTACTTAGTTTGACACTTTGGTGTCATTTGATCCTGACCCTTTTAGTATTGCAAAATAATGACCTTCTAAGTTTAACTTTTATTTAAGTTTTATTATATTTTTAGTCTCTAAAAATCTTGCATTTAGTTTTGGTCTCTACTGTTATGCCAATATATATTTTTTAATTATTTTTTTCAAGTATATTTAGAACATCACAAAAAGTTCTTTTAAAAAAATGAGCTCAAAATTTTGATTTTAGGTCATGATTTTCTTTATTTTTATCTTGAATTTTTATCGCTTACAAAATTCATAGTTAATTCTCACGTTGAAAAATTCTAAATTTTAGTATATGAATTTTATATAATATTTAAAACATGTCAGCAAAAAAAATATTCAGAAATTCATAGTCATTGTTTTCAAGTTTGATTTTGGTGAATTGAACCTGTCTGTCTAAGCCGATTCAATGGACGACGATACTCAACACTAGTCAACATTCTTGTATCATAGTAGATGAAAGAACCATTCAATTGGCTCCTCAAATAACTCAATGTTATATTTTGATGGATCTAACTAAACTCATATACCGCCATATCAATTGTTATTTCAATTGATCTATAACCTTGTTAGTGAATGAAATCGTAGGATTATATGATTTGTCCAACGCGTATAATCTCATCTAATCGTGGGTTGTATTGTTTACCTTTTTTTTTTTGACACTTTTTTATTTTATTTTATATATTTTATTGTTTAACTTTAGAAATACATAGCAAAAGTAACCAAAAAAAAGAAATACATAGCAAAAAATACTAGTAAAATAATAGGGAAAACAAAATGAATGAACGTATGTGGTCAGCAAACAAAAAAAGAAAGAATGAACGTATATAAACGGAGGGTGAGAGGGTGTGTGTAGCTAGTTTCTAGGCAAAATATCATGATAATGATGCATCCATAGATTTGATTTGTTTGGGATGGATGACTGACTATATTTGGAGAATGAAATAAAGAACGAGATTATTGATATATTAATTTAACTAACATTCTTCTTCCAGTCCAGCAATTAATAATAGCATTGGCCAATAATAGTGTTGCGCTATGATGATGATTCCGACTAATTAGTATTATTAGATTTGAAATTGAATGCAATGATGCATGATGAGATTGCGAGCGAGGATTAGGGATTGAAGAAGAAGAAGAAGCATTATGACAAACAACAACAACAACAAGAACATGACGACGACGGATACCACATCACGCGGTTCAACATCATCCTCCAATGGACTCCTCACCGTCACCATTGCCAGCAGCACTCACCCTCATGGCCCCTCTGCTAACGACGATGATGACGACCTTCTCGTTGATCCTGACGATCCTTTCAACATTACTCAAACCAAGAATGCTCCTCCCGAAACCCTCAAGCGTTGGCGAGTAAGCATTCATTCATTCATTCTGTTTTCTTCATTTCTAAATAAATAAATAAATATATCATTGATCGCATTGCTTGCTTGCAATTAATTAATATCCCAACATCTATTTGTTTATTTATTTTATTTGCAGCAAGCAGCATTTGTGCTCAATGCATCCAGACGTTTTAGATATACTCTCGACTTGAAAAAGGAAGAGGAGAAAGAGCAAAAGAAAAGCATGATCAGAGCTCATGCACAAGTCATCAGAGTAATAATAATTATATATTATTATATATTAATATCAATGCTTTTAACCTTATTTTCTAATCTATCATCAATTCTTTTATTAGGCAGCTTTGCTTTTCAGATTGGCCGGTGAACGCGAACTAGGTATCTGTATACTTATTATTATTATTTTCTTATTAACTTCCACAATCTTTTTCTCGCCTGAACATGTGTTTATAAGTAGAGATAGTCCTTATCTTATAAACTGAGATTTTGTAAAACTAAGATGGGTTCAACCCAAAATTCTTAGATGGTATCATGGGTCCCACATTGGATGAGAGATGGCCTCAACAAGCCAGTTTTGTAAGATTGAGTTAGACCCAACCCTAAATTCTAATACCTTCCAAAACCTCATTCCTACAATAATACCTTTGTTAATGATATTACCATGTTCTTTGCTCACCTTTCTAAAATGGCAAGTTTGTGCAATAAATAGAGCACAGCCAGAGTTTATCACAAACAAGACAGCATTGATTGTTGTTAACTGCTAACATAAAATCCAAACTATACAACACTGTGATGAGCTTTTTAAATTGCTTATAACATCATTAAATTAATATTTTGAATTGCAGTAACAGGTACATCAGTGGCACCCACAACTCCAGGTGGTGACTATGAAGTTGGACTCGAACAACTTGTTTCCATGTCCAAGAATCAAAATATTTCTGCTTTACAACAATATGGAGGGGTAGGTCTACTTCAACATAATTTTGTATGTCATATTTTGTTGAAGCCATCTTATTTGCTAATACTATAATATAGTGATGTCCTTATTCAGGTTAAAGGCTTATCAGATTTTCTAAAATCAGATCTCGATAAAGGGATTAGTGGAGATGACGTTGATCTATCAAGGAGGAAAAATGCATTTGGAACTAATACATATCCTCGGAAAAAGGGTAGAAGTTTATGGGTATGTGATATTTTTATTTTTCTTTTAGAAAAAGTTAGCATTGTTGAATTAGTTCCCCTGCCGGTACTAATTATTTATAGTTGTTTTACAGAGGTTTCTATGGGAAGCTTGGCAAGATCTGACCCTTATAATATTGATTATAGCAGCTGCAGTATCATTAGTGCTTGGAATAAAAACAGAGGTGTAATTCACTACTCCTCATCAATCACAACAGTAATTTGAATATTAATAGGTCCCTTGGTTTTGTGGAAGTATAGGAAGCTTAATAATTGAGAAATTAGGTCTACACATGTTTGATACTGATGCTGTGCGAGGCATAAACGAAAATCTTAACTGAATTCTGTCATTGTTAAGCTAGGCACACTGCATACACATAACAAGAAAATGTGAATTCATTGCATTTTGTTCACAAAATAGATATTCAATTTCTTTCTTTTATTTTTCATTTTGTTATTTCTATATTTTATGTGTTTATTTTGGGATTTTTGCATGGGAGTGCTTGGTTTCATTGTAATTTTTCTTTAATTCTAGGTTTTGACAGCCCTTGGTTTCTTTGCAATTTCTTTTTTCATTCTATTTAAGTGTATATTCTTCCTTGAAGATTTTAGCTTTATCTTTATTTGAAATGACCAGGGTTTGGAAGAAGGATGGTATGATGGAGGAAGCATTGCTTTTGCAGTTTTACTTGTCATTGTAGTTACAGGTAATGGAATCAACATTTTCTTTCATTTTGATGAATAGCTATGTATTCAATCTTGATAATTGGTGTAGAAGAAATCACAGGACATGTTGATAATTCAAGTTTGATATACAAGGATCGATAGTCTATACTCTATATCAATTATTGAATCATGCAAACTAAGTTATTCCATCTGTTCCTTTTTATTTGTCGTCTCTTTAACTAAGTCTACACTCTATATTTCAGTGAACATTAAATATAATAATAATTTTCTGAAGCTAAGCATAAGAGATTGTTAGATTAGAGTTTTGGAAAATTGTCTATTAATTACTCTAGTATAAGTTGTACTAGTCTACGAAATTTCAAAAACTATGCATGGTATTATTAAAAAATTAAGATAAAACTACTAAATGTGAAATATAATCATAAGCATATATGTTTTGAGAAGAAATAACTTGATACATTTAATCTAAATGATTGGTATGATTTATTTATGATGAATATTAAAATTCCTAAGGCAGAGATTAGGAAAGTTCGTACTTTATTTATATTAACTTTATGCTGTTACTTTTATCTTTTTGTCTGTCAGCTGTCAGTGATTATCGGCAATCTCTTCAGTTTCAGAACTTGAATGCAGAAAAACAAAATATACAATTGGAGGTGTGTAGCATTATTATATTATTAAAAGATAACATCATGTGGAAGTTGAACTGATCGATCATGTACTCATGAACTCGCTACAGGCTATAAGAGGTGGTAGAACAATAAAAATATCGATATTTGAAATTGTTGTTGGTGATGTACTGCCCCTTAAAATAGGAGATCAGGTGAATTTCCGTAAATCTCAGTTTCTTTTCTATGGTAATTGAATATTTTTGTTCTACGTTAATTACTCTATTGATATATCAGGTTCCTGCTGACGGAGTTTTAATTACTGGTCACTCACTTGCCATTGATGAATCCAGTATGACTGGTGAAAGCAAGATTGTATGTTGTTCATATACTATTTACCTAATTACTAGTTTTTAATCCGTATGGAATTTTAAGCAACGAGTGTTCTGTAGGTTCACAAGGATCAAAAAGCACCATTTTTAATGTCAGGTTGCAAAGTAGCAGATGGAGTTGGTTCTATGCTGGTATAATATGAAATTATATTCTCTCTGCTAGTCTGCTTGTTATTTTAATGAGCAACGACATAATTGTTTTCAGTATTTGAATATTTATAGTGCAAAAGGTTTCTGATTTATAAAGTTTGTTGCTGCATTATGCTCTTTAGCCACATGAATGCTAGTATATTCTTTTCCATAGTTTATCTTTAAAAATGACTTACTAATCACTATATGACATCATTGTGTCATTTGATTTGTAACTGTTTCTTAATTGGCAGGAAAAGACTTTGTTGTTTTTGTTTTTATGGTACTTTTTTTACTCAAATAAACTTACTGCATATCGTTAATCAATAAATGTTCAATACAAGGAGGAGCATTCTCAAACACCTAGTGACTAGCCCAAGAAACGACCGCCCTCGCTAACGAGTGAGCAACCATATTGGCTTGTCGCCTAACAAACTTGACCTCAAAATTAGAAAACACAAATAAAATTTCTCGTTTTTTTTTTGAACGGCAAATATATTATTATTAATAATCAAGTCTCCGTACAAGACGAACAGAACATATAAAATTTCTCTAATACTAGCAACAAGGGAACTAAACTCTGACACTCCCAAACTATTAGAATTAATAGAGTTAACGGGAATCACTTTAAAAAATAACAAAAGTAAACCCTTGCTTCCTAGCTAGATGAACTGCATCAAGCATAGCCGAACTTTCACCTTCGAAAGTAGAAGCCTGCAGTTGATACCACTGCGGTTGTGCTCGAATGAGAACACCATTGCTGCTCCGAAACACGCACACAATAGAAATTATATCCTCTCCCGCGAAGAAACCGGCATCAACATTACACTTTAGCCACCCATCACTTGGTCTCTCCCAACGAGCCTCACTCTGAACCCGCGGCTGATCATATTGTTGCTGCACCTTGTTCGCTTCAAACCAATCCCGCCACGCGTTAAAAGCTTGTTTTAATGGTATTTAAGAACAAGTGAAAAATCCTTTTACAATGCTTCTACCCTGACACATTTTATCCTTCCATTTGTAGGTAACTAGTGTTGGTATAAATACTGAGTGGGGATTGTTGATGGCAACTATCTCAGAGGATACTGGAGAAGAGACTCCATTACAGGTTGTTTCCCCTGCCCTATACAAAACAAAGAAGGAAAAGGCTGTTGCTTTGGCTGTACCTTAAATAACCTACATCATTTATGTGTTAAATTTGTTTTGTTGGTATGTAATAGGTACGATTGAATGGAGTAGCAACTTTTATTGGTATCGTTGGGCTTACTGTAGCTGCAGCTGTTCTTGTAGTCCTCTTGGGAAGGTAAACATAGATTGCTCTTTTGGATGTACCAACTTATTAACGGAAGCTTGATGCCAACTTTGATTATCTGTGTAATGACTTTGGAATGCCAGATACTTTTCTGGCAATACGAAAGACTTAGATGGAAAAGTTCAATTTGTTGCTGGAGAGACTAGTATCAGCGATGCTGTAGATGCGAGCATCAAAATTTTTACCATTGCAGTAAGTGTGAATTCGAACTTATGTTAATTACATTGTTTTTTTTCTTCTTTAATTTTTTGTAATAGTTTTTCTCAACTAAATATAGAGCCACGCAGGTAACAATTGTGGTTGTTGCAGTGCCAGAAGGTCTACCTTTAGCAGTTACCTTAACGTGAGTACATGTTGCTAGTTTATTTCGATGTACAATACAAGATGTAGCCATAACTAAGCTGATTGATGTTGTTTATTCTAATATGTAATTTACAATATGAACCACTCTAATGACAGCCTAGCATACTCGATGCGGAAGATGATGGCAGACAAAGCCTTGGTAAGTATCTTATTATTCTCCAACAATCATCCCAATATTCTTGTAATTTCTGCAACATTTTGACATATTTAGTGTTAAATTATTTTATAACAATGGTACAGGTACGAAGGTTGTCAGCTTGCGAAACCATGGGCTCTGCTACGACAATTTGCAGCGATAAAACTGGAACTTTGACCTTAAACCAGGTGGGTTCCATGATCGGAGGATTGGATAGTCTAAGAGGAGTTAGGCCATAATTTAGATTTTTGTTTGTGAACAAATGCTTCAAGAGTTATTTAATTGATGCAGCTCACATTGGTATTGGATTTTGTTGAAATAGAGTGAAAATGAGACATACGGTAAAACCGTGTGTCTGAACTTCACAACGAAGAAGTTTATATATAGACTCAAAGTAAATATTGCAAAAAATAAATATAGAAGATACTAACTCTATTTACATGATATGCCTATTAGTAGAATTTGGGTTGAGCCTAATACAATCTTATAATACCAGTTTGCAAGATGAGGTTGCCCAAGCTTTATATGTACTACGTAAGCCATATCTCTAGGCAATGTGGGACTAAATCCACCCCTTCATACCCAACACAATGAAGGTGTTGGAGGCTGCAAAGAAGGCAACCCAAATGCTGCAATTAGGCGGCTATGGGTGGACCGCAATGAAGGCGGAATTTCCAGCACCTATACAATAAATACAAATATCAGAATAAATTTTCAACAGATTCTTTATAGATTGATCATCTCTCTATAAACTTTTCAACTTACATGTTATCGGTCCAATTTATGTTTTTGTTGAGTAACAATGTAGATGATTTGGATTTTCTTTTAGATTTCCGAAAATTTAAACATTGTATCTTTGCAAAGATTAGTACCATGAGATCGTTTGTGTTTCATTTACACTGGCAATTAGTCGGCTGCTATATGGTCGGGAGAAGCATACATTATGTATTTTATTGGGAAAAACTCAAGTCCTACATAGAATAAATATAAGACCTGAAATGAGTTTATAAAGAGTGACACCCCCCACCTTACAAACCAGTTCTATAGGTATGAGTTAGGCCTAATTTAAAAACCTGATTTATTTAAATATAATATGAAGAAATAGATAAGAAACTCATAACAGATCAGCTGGTCAATGAATATATTCAATTATTTGATAGACCCATTCTTGTGTGGACAACATTTCCTACTTCACTTTTTCTTTTGGCCACATCCAAGGTGCAAGCACATAGGTATAAGAGAAAGATGACATAGGAAAGGATTGAGCCTCACCCAATGCCGAATGAGTACAATCTTGTTAACAATGTCCATAATATTGTTACATGCATAATATATCTAATAGGTTTACAAGCTATTTGTTTATTCTGCCGAATTCCATGGTCCTTGCTGTATGCATTCTTTCTTTCATTTATTTAGATTCCTTGAATTATTAGGATGTGACAGTGGCTTATATATTGGAATTGTAGATGACTGTAGTTGAGGCATATGTTGGGAGGAAGAAATTAAATCCACCAGATGACTCGTCAAAATTGCATTCAGAAGTTTTATCTCTCATAAATGAAGGCATAGCGCAAAATACAACAGGCAATATTTTTGTTCCTAAGGTACGTCTTGCATTTCTACTTAATTTAAACAGCTATATATCCACGGTTCCCTTTCATGTTATGATATTTGGCACTAGATTACCCCAATAAAAGATCTTGTTGTCGTCCAACACAAACAGTTTCTTATGGTTTGTTATTTGAGAATCTCGATTCTTGTGATTCTTATTTCATGAATGCTTGAATCATAGAATTACTAGCATTTCTCTCTGTGACTGTATTTGCTTTGGTAGGATGGTGGAGAGGCAGAGGTTTCAGGATCTCCTACAGAGAAGGCAATTCTATCATGGGCTTTGAAGGTCCCCTCCCTCTTCTTTTTCCTTTATTTTTTTTATAATTTTCTTCTCTCCTGATTTTGAAAACTAAACTTATTGAATCCTCGTGGCAGTTGGGAATGAAATTTGAACTTGTCAGATCAAGTACAAAGATTATCCATGTCTTCCCCTTTAATTCTGAGAAAAAGCGAGGTGGTGTTGCTGTGAAACTGGTATTCACTTGATAACACTGTTTACCAACTCATCATTTGATTTATTGTATTCCATAACTTTTATGAGACAAATATCCACCCAATTGTGATTTTGATATTTTTGCTTATTTAGGGAATCATATATATATATATATGTATATGCTAATCAGAAACGTTTGTTGTGATCTTCTTGGCAGGCGGACTCTGGAGTGCATATACATTGGAAAGGAGCTGCTGAGATAGTTCTAGGAACGTGTACCCAATATCTTGATTCAGATGGTCACCGGCAATCTATTGAAGAAGAGAAGGTTAAGAATAGCAGATACAAGTTGTAGAAAGTTTGTTGAGGGAATTAATATCATTGAACTGAACAAAGTGGAAATATGAAAAACATTTTCTTTTGGTTGATAGCTTACCCAAATTTAAACACCGACACACAAGGCTACCACTTAATCAATTTATTCATATCAATGAGGTTATAGTGTTGTGTCAAGTTACTCTGATCGTATGCAATTATATATCAGTATTACTTTCCTTTTACCTAAAATAGCAAGTGATAGCATTTCATAATATTTTCAGCACTGTCCTACATGTGTAATATTCATTTAATAATCTTCAGGCATTCTTCAAGAAGGCAATTGATGACATGGCTGCTCAGAGCTTGCGTTGTGTTGCTATTGCATACAGATCATATGAATTGGACAAAATTCCATCTAAGGAGGAGGATTTAGACCAGTGGACCTTACCTGAACACGAGCTTGTTTTGCTTGCTATTGTTGGAATAAAGGTAAAACAAGTTTTTTTTTTCCCACTTTTAATGTGTTACAAATTTGTCCCCCCACCCCTCACATAAATTGCAACTTTCTGAACGATTTAGTCCTAAATCGTTAACCGTTATGGTAGGTATATACTAAGAAAGTCTTAAATATCACAAATTGTAACGAATTACAAATTGTGAGGTTGAAATTATTCTTTAGTGCCAAATATGGTGTTGTTAAGTATCATGCTCTGGAGCTCACTTTGTCCCTATGCTTTCAAATTAACCCTGTATAATCCTTCTAACAGACGTTTATCTGAATGATCAGGATCCTTGTCGCCCTGGAGTCAAAGAAGCTGTGAGATTATGTACTGAGGCTGGTGTTAAGGTAAAGTTTTCAGATTGTTTGAATCAAACAACTAGATATCATCATATTTAGATTGCAGTTCATTGAAAACATTAAGGACTGTTGAAACATGGCTTTTGACTTAATAACTTGCATGAGTATTTCTCCAAAATGTAAAATCAAGGGATCCCAACACATTGCACGTGTGTGAACTTTGAATCCATAGGTACGCATGGTTACTGGGGACAATCCTCAAACAGCAAAAGCAATAGCTTTGGAGTGCGGAATACTAGTTTCAACTGAAGATGCAGTTGAGCCAAATGTAATTGAAGGAAAGACATTCCGTCAATTCTCTGAAAAGGAAAGGGAACAAGTTGCTAAGAAAATAACTGTATGATTCTTTTATTTTGATTTCTCATTATATTCATTAGCTGTATGTACTCGAGAGTGTTACTCATCAACTAATAATTTATCTTACACAGAGGGTTTGATTGTCTGTACTTTTGATTTTCAAAAATATTTATAGGTGATGGGAAGATCATCTCCAAATGACAAGCTTTTGCTTGTGCAAGCACTACGTAAAGGAGGTGAAGTTGTTGCTGTCACAGGAGATGGAACTAATGATGCCCCTGCTCTTCATGAGGTCTGTATATTTCTTGGATGTACAGTTTTCAGATTGCATAATTTCAAAGATTAAATACGATACTTGATACTAGTGTAAAGAAATATTACAGTTTTTTCAATGCATTTTTGTTAATTTATTTTAATTATGTTTTTTATGGTAAAAAAACAATGTTTTTTAAGATTATATTTGAATTTTATTGAATTTTAATTCTTAAATTCTATATTTAACAAAATAGTGTTAACTAACCGATGGGTATCTAGAGATGAAGCCGAGTGCCCGGAGAGGCTATGCCCTGAGGGAGAGCTATTGATTATTGAGTATTGGCCCAATTTTTTTGGAGATAAAGCATAGTACTCAGTGACTTCAACCTATGGGGATGCATAACTGTCTGCCAAGTGTGTGATGAAAAAGTACATGTTAGCTCAAAATAAGCTAAATGAAGATGATATAATAAGAGAACATGCATATATAGAAAAGCCTTATGGTTTTTATTAAATATATGGTGGTATGTTCACTCTTTATTGTTTGTTGTTTGGCCCATTACTCAACAGATTATGCATAATGTAAAGGTGAGGCTAATGTGCACACGATGACTCAAACATGGAGTTATGACATAGTAGACTAGGCATATAAGTGACAAGGGACTAGAGATCCTTTTAAACAGGAACAACAAACAAACACCACAGGCACAATGACATATTATGAAAACTGATAAGGACTTACTTGTAAAGGAAAAGTACCACTCATTTTATGAATAGTCTGTGTTTGATGCAGAGACCAGAAGGTCTATTTACCTTGGATCTTGAAGGTACAACTTTGATTAGCGATTTGGGACCCTGTCGAACAAGAAGAGTTTTAGAAGTAGAGATGTTATATTTTTTGAGGATCGGGCAACTAAATATTCAAACAGTATGAGAAAACTTAGTCAAAGGTCAAACAGTAGTTGTAATCAGAGGTCACCCCCGGTACGCCATGATGATTTAGGGGGAAAAGCTGTCAAGACCAATCATAATGAAGTTGATGTATTCAAACACAAGTTCCATTAGTTTGGTATAGCAATCAACAAAGACTAATAATATACAAGTATTATGGCAAAACCTATTAGAAAACATCAACTACGAAGATAAACCAGACAGAGACATCCATCTACTGGATATTTTTCAATGACTATGCAACACATAAAAAATAAGAGAACCTCAAAGCTATGGAGAAGCTACTGCTAACAATGATATGAAAGAACGAGTGAACTCTATGCAAGAGGAGATGCAATTTGTGCAAAAGAATCATACACATCATCTCGTTGAGCTACTAAAGGGGAAACAAGCCTTGAAAACAATTGAGTGTACTAACTTAAATCTAAAGTGAGTAGCTTGAGATCGGGGTATAAGGCTTAAATTATTTAAATGATGTAAGGAAAATAAAGACATTGGTTTTGAAGAAATATTTTGTCTCACAGTGTGTATGGTCATAAAAAGATAGACAACTATTAGGTTAACCAAATCATATACTTGATGAGGAGATTTCATCGTATCTTATTCCAAAAAAGATATAAATTATAAATTCATATTACAATATAAACTATAGTAGAGAATTTTTATTACAAAAAAACTCATATACCAAAAGGATTCGACACATTTGGCAGACAGTTAAGAGATATATCTTCTAGGTAATTTATGGTTCACCTAAAAACACATCACTTCATTCAAATTCAAATATATGTCGACATGCTAAAATACAAATCACCAAATTACTTAAATCGGGCTCACAAAATTTCTGCAATTATACTATTGTTCTTATTATAGTTGATATCTTGTTTTACTATTTTGCATTTTAGGCAGATATTGGTCTTTCTATGGGTATCCAAGGAACTGAAGTTGCAAAAGAAAGCTCAGATATTATAATCCTGGATGATAACTTTGCATCAGTAGTAAAGGTAATTAGTTATTCAGTTTAGCATGAGTAGTAAAGTAGTTTTATTTTTCTTTTATGTGTCTGCGATTGGTACACCACTTCATATGCACAAGTAAAAGTCATATGCGTTTCTTTTGCAGTTCTTATAAGAAAACAATTTTCTGATTATGCTTGAGTGAGTAAAATCAACTTAGCAACCATGATCCTTATATACACTTCGTAATTAATTACATGTTATGTTTATAAGGAGAAATAATTATAAGTACAACTTCCTAAACTCCCTAAGTACGTGAATCTAAACATACAACCTAAGACTTAAAGTGCTCCTAATTCGAATGGGAAACATACAAGAATCTTGATATTTCCAAAACTAACCCTCAATTTAGCGAATAGGTGTTCTCCATTCCCAGTTTGGATACAATTTGTTCAAAATTTGAGCTTGGAGTTGTGCTTGGATCAATGGACCTGGAACACCAAAAAGTGTCACAGCCGCACCTTTAATTAATATTTTTAAACAAATAAAAATGGGAAGTCGTATGTATATAACTTGGGATTTGTACTTTTTCGTTACTAATACTAATTAATTATGACTTCCAGTCTTTTTAAAAAGAAAAAGGAAAGTACTGATTGTCATTCACAACTTCCCCCAATTTAGTAATTGATTTTACTCCATATTTCTCCTCATGTTACATCATTTAGGTAAAAAAAGGTGTAAATTGTCTAAGACATGTAGTTCACTTTGAATAGGTTGTTCGCTGGGGTCGTTCTGTTTATGCAAATATTCAGAAATTTATTCAGTTCCAACTCACTGTAAATGTTGCTGCTCTTGTTATAAATGTTGTGGCAGCGGTATCTTCTGGTGATGTTCCTTTAAATGCAGTACAGGTACCTCATCCTCTTTTGTTGAGTTGAGTTGTGTTATGAGTATGATATTACATTTACCAATCTGTAGCTACTGGTTTCTGATATACATTCTCTTGGTACAGCTTCTGTGGGTTAACCTTATTATGGACACACTTGGGGCTCTTGCTCTGGCTACCGAGCCACCGACTGACAGCCTTATGCACAGATCACCAGTTGGCCGAAGGTTTGGATTGATTGGCTTCCTCGCTATGTTTGCAGCTTAAGCTTAATAGTTACTAATCTTGAACCTGCACGGTGCTGGCTAGAGCATAAAAGAAAAACCAAATCTCTCACTTACTGCTTGCTCTGTTGAACTTAATGAGTTTTTCACAGAGAAGACAAAGAAACATCTTTCTTCCCCATAAAATAGTATTGATAGTGACAATGTACAGAAAACGCATGTCATAGTCCAATTAAGTACATCACAGAAAAATCTGACCATTCTCCATGAGTCCTTGCACTCTTTATTTCCAAAAAGCATGAAAATGAGTGAGAAGAAAGGAACTCACTGTTCTTCATCATACCAATAAAGCACATGTGAGAATATGAGTGTACACTATGCCCCCTTGTGTCTTCATCTTTAATTTTGAGTAAACTGCATTATTTTTCCTCACGTTTTTTGTGAAATTCCTTCCACTTTTATGTTTATTCAATCAACCGAATTTTAAATAGTGGTAATAGAGGCACCTACTGACTGAGCTTATAGTTGATTTGGGCTTTGACTTAACCTTTATTTGCACAATTTTAATATGATCTTATGTTTGGCCCAGGGAACCTCTTATAACGAATATCATGTGGAGGAACTTGTTCGTACAGGTAAAATATATTTTACTCCTTATAGACACCTTTAAAATCATTGAAATGGAAGCAGAGGGAACTTCAGATCCTACTATTTAACGATAATTAATTTGGCATTGTAGGCTCTTTATCAAGTGATTGTTCTTCTGGTTCTTAACTTTGGTGGTGAAAGTATACTACGTCAAGATTCTAGGACTCATACCTTACAAGTGAAGAATACTTTAATTTTCAACGCATTCGTCTTGTGCCAAGTTAGTACATGTTAATGAAAATATGAGATAGATATTTGGTCATGCCCTTGCTTTTTATTGGGTAATTGGGGTTTTGTCAGGGATTGATGGATTAAACCCCTCTTTATACCCTCGCCTACCAGAATCTCTTATTCTATGTTTGGATTGATAAAACAAAATTAAATGGAGTAAAATGAAATGGAATCATAGTAGGTTCCATTGTTTGGATTCTTTACAAAGAATGAAATAAGATGGAACATTGTGGATTGTATTACATCTCATTTTATCCATTGCCCTCCTAAATTTGAATGAAAGGGGTGTGGAATCTGGTTTTTATTTTCTTCTATATTCTTTCATAAAAATATCCATACGATGAAATGTTAACTTCATTCCATTTCATTCTATCCCACTAACAGATATCTAATAAGTCATGGAATCATTAAAGTGGTATTCTCCGCTTATACAATTGTAAGAATGTTTATAGTCTAGTTAGTTCATCAAATTCTTAACAGTTTTATAATGTTTCAATTGACAGATATTCAATGAATTCAATGCTCGAAAGCCAGAAGGAATGAATGTCTTCAAGGGAGTGACTAAGAACCGTCTCTTCATGGGAATTGTCGGAATGACCTTTATACTCCAGGTAAATAGGCATCATTCTTTTATTTATTTTCCCAGTTGGCAACATTTTGAGTGCACCTATGATGCTTTGTTTAATTGATAGATAATCATCATCGAGTTCCTTGGGAAGTTCACGACGACAGTGAGGCTTAATTCGATGCAGTGGCTTGCTTGTCTTTGTATTGGGCTGTTCAGGTTAGTACACTCAATTGCAGCAGGTTGATTATCCATATCGCTAATATTTTTACAATCACAAATTGATAATCATTCTCCCCTCTCGGTATATCTTAGCAATATTATTATGTGAAAAAACTTAAAAATTCTATATGCAAGTTTGCAATCAATTTAGGAGCTTCATATGTTGGCCCTGGCCCTACCCCTGAGTACTAACCGGATGATTTTGCCTTTCAACAGCTGGCCACTTGCAATACTTGGAAAATTAATTCCAGTTCCCAAAACACCATTGTCACGATGCGTCCTGAAGGTGTTTAGGCGCTTGAAGAAATCGCGGACTGCATAATGGGTTGCCAAACTTATAACCAGCAATTCATTCATAGTAAACTAACGACTGACAGACATGTAACCGTACATATCCCTGAGCTGAGCCGAGTCTTCTTTCTAGAATTTGTAACATACTGTATATTCAACATATATAGCAATTATATCATTTTTAGATTGTAAGATAACCCACATGGGTTGGTCTTGTGGTATTGGCTTGGGACCTGGGAGTGTGCTCCTCCTTAAGGTCTTAGGTTGAATTCTCTCTGGTGCCAATTTGGGTGGGCTAATTTAGCTTCTTAAAAAAAAAAGATTGTAAGATACTGTATATTCAACAATGTAGAAATCATATCATTTTTAGACTGTAATATACGGTATATTCAACATATATGGCAATTGTGTTTAGACAAGTTCCGGGAAATATATGTCAAAGTGGACAATGCATTTATCACTTTTCTCCGTTTTGTTTGGGGGGGTTTGGGTGGATTGTTGTCAAAATGCCTATCATATCATGAAATATTAAGTTCAATTGTGAATCAGATTGGTTTTCACTTCAAAACTCATTCCAAAAAAAAAGATGACTCTTGTGTATAATGCTGATAATATTTTTTGACAAAATAGAAGTACAATTTATTAAATCATATAAATCTCATTTCCAGTCTGGTCAACTCATTCTAGTTAAAAAAATACTAATAATTAGTAGATAACAAAAGACTCCGCTGCTACCATTTCTTAATGCAGAGACTCTTACAAATACGTGCTGTGTATTAGAAAGATTATCCCAGCTCAAGATCACAACAAGTTTCAACAAGTGCTTATAGGGTTATGATAGTATTCACTAGATAAAGAGCATACAACAAAAGGGATATCCCTATCAATATCATATCTTGATGAGCATAGATACAAGTTGAAAAACTAGGCCTTCATACTTATTTTCTGTGGATTAGAATCTGATAATTGCTTGGTAACATCTGTCATTGTGGGCCTCTTGTGTGGATCCTTTTCAGTACATCTCAAAGCCAGCATAAGCACTTTGGTAACATTTTCCATTATATTGGTATCTAGACATTCATTTACAAGGCTTGAATCAACAATTTGGTTAATTTCTCCTGTTTCACTCCACAACAATCTAACCCAACCCACTATATCAGTACCCTCCATAAATAATGGATCTGCTACCTTCTTTCTGGTTATCAGCTCAAGCAAAACTACCCCATAACTGTACACGTCACACTCCCTACTACTTGTTGCTGTATAAGCATTCTCTGTAACAGGCCGATATAAACATATTAATCATCCATATGAGAATATTGCAAAGAAAGAAAAATCCAATCAGTAGTTAGTTAGTTACCTGGCGCAATATAACCAATTGTTCCCGGCACAGATAAGGAAGGATTTGATGCAGAAGACTGGTCTAAAAGTTTGGCAATACCAAAGTCAGCAATGTGAGGCTCCATATCAGAGTCTAAAAGTATGTTGTTCGGTTTGATATCTCGGTGCACTATGGGAGGATCACAGTCATAATGGAGATAAGACAACCCATGAGCAATTCCAACAGCTATCTTATATCGGACATTCCACTCTAAGGATGGTGCTGGTTTCTTTTCATGCAATACATCATAAAGGCTTCCATTTGGCATGTATGTGTACAGAATTAGACCATAATCTTGTCCGAACCAGAACTCTTCCAATTTGACAAGATTCCGATGCCTAACTTGTCCAAGGGTTTGAATTTCTCTGATCATGCTCATGTTCTTACCTTTGCTGGCAGCAAATGCTAGCTTCTTTACAGCAAAAGCTTTGTCTTGACTTACAAGGGCTTTGTAAACAATTCCATGGGCTCCCCTTCCAATAATATACTGATCACTGAGGTTCGATGTAGCCTTCAGGACTTTGTTAAAAAGGGACGAAGGACCACCATTATCAGATATATGAACTTGCTGCTTAGATTTTCTGCGATAAACAAAGATATATACTAATCCCATCAACAGAAAAACAACAAATATTGAGGATCCTAAAGCTATCATTACAATTGCAGTTTTGCCGAGGCCTTTGTGTTTCACTGTTTTGTTATCACATGGTTTTAGATGGCTGCTTTTGGGGCAAACCAAACCATCAGATGGTGAACAACTGATACATAGCCCAGGATTCCCCAAAAATGATGAGAAGGGAGAATTAAGCAGCTTCATTAGACTCTTTGGTATGAGACCCTGAAAATAATTATATGAAATATTGATTTGAACCAATGAAGGGAGTTCATCAAGAACTTGTATGCTTCCTGTCAAATTGTTCTGAGACAGATCCAGCATTTGCAAAGTTTTCAGTTTTCCAATTTCCACAGGTATGTCTCCTATCAGCCCATTAGAACTAAGATTTAACCCGTAGATCAAATTCTGCAATGCCCCAACCGATCTAGGAATCCTCCCTCCAAACATATTGCCACCAAGCTGTAGTTCAGAAAGATCGTTAAATGCCGACAAGAAAGCTGGAATGCCGCCACTAAAACGATTCTCACTCAAAATGAGTGTGTTTAGCCTTGTCCATCTCTGCAAACTTGATGGCAAGGAACCATTTAAGAAATTAAATCCCACGTCAAACTTGTCCATTTTGGTACAGTTTGACAGCTGAAATGGCAATGGACCTTCTAAGTTGTTGTGAGCAAGAACCAAAGTCCTAAGGTTCACAAGGTTTCCTATCTCTGATGGTATTGGCCCGCTAAATTTGTTCATAGGCAAAATTAGGTCTGTGAGATTTGTGCAGTTTCCTAAACTTGATGGAATCGATCCGTTGATTTTGTTGTTGCTGATATCCATGTATAAGAGATTGGTATTAGTTTCAAAATCAGGAAGAGGCCCAGTAAAGCTGTTTTGTTTAAGAATGACCCTTCTTAGAGTTGGGCATCTTCCGACATCACGAGGTATGGTACCTTGAAGTTGATTGATGCCCATATTCAAAATGCTTAACTTTCTGCGAAAACAAAGATTTGGTGGGAGGTTGCCGGTGAACCTGTTGTTTATAAAGTCCAACTGCAACAAAGTGCTATTAATTCCCAAGCTTTGAGGTATGACTCCAGAGAACATGTTGTTAAACAAGGAGATGTTTTTGAGGTTCTTGAGCTCTGTCATCTCCACAGGAAGTTCTCCAGAAAGGGTATTATTATACACAAGTAGATGTTCAAGACTTGGAATCTTCCATATGCCAAGTGGAATCTCACCACTCAATTGATTAGAAAACAGCTCAAGGTCCTGCAGTTCAGTCAGCTTTCCCAATTCAGTCGGTATGTTTCCATCAAGTCGATTGGAATACAAATGCAACTGATTCAAAGACTTACAGTTACCTATTTGGGGAGGTATTTTTCCGGTTAAATGGTTCTCAGGAAGGCTTAGAAGGGAAAGCTTGGTGAGCAGACCAATAGAGGATGGAATAGTTCCAACCAAGTTACATCTGACAGCAACAAATTGTGATAAAGAAGTACAATTCCCAATGGCTGAGGGAATGCCTCCTCCACTGAAGAAGTTGTTGTATGAGATATCCAAAAACAGTAAATTTTGACAACCAGAGGAAGAGGCACCACCAAATGGAATGGTACCTGTTAGTTTATTGTAGGCAACATCAAAACGAACAAGATTATTGAGATTGTTTATAGTATAAGGAATGACACCCTGCAGCTGATTAGAGTTCAAAAACAAGTCTTGCAGTTGAGTGCAGTTCCCAATGGATGAAGGTATTGGACCAGACAAGGTGTTATTTTGGAGATACAGGTTGCGAAGTTGAGTCATGTTGGAAATACTAGTTGGAATGGAACCGGTAAATTGGTTATAAGAGAGATCAAGAAGGTGGAGGTGAGGGATCTGAGTTAAAAAATGAGGAAATGGAGAAGTGAAAAGATTAGTAGAAAGACTAAGATAGGTGAGTTTGTGAAGGTTAGTGAATGAGTGAGGTATTTGGCCGGTAAAGTAGTTATAAGTAAGGTCTAAGTGTTGAAGTTGTGTGCAATTAGCAATCTCAGGTCCCAGTTGACCAGGAATGTCATAATAGGAAAGATTGAGAGAGATGACACGGTGGGAATTATTAGTGTGGTCGCATTGGACACCCACCCAGGAACATGGTGTGGAGTGAGATGGAATCCATGTGGAGTTTATTTGAGGAGGAACAGATGTCCAGTGAGACATGAATGATAAGAGTGCCAACCCATCTGAGTTGAGTGCACAAATTACAGAATACAAATGCTGCAAGAATAAGAAGAAGAAGAAGAGAAGTCTCAATCTCATCATGAATGAGTGAGTGTTTGTCTGGTTGGTTGAAGATGAGAGATTAAAAGAAGAAACAAGCAAGCAAGCAAGCAAGCAAAGAGGAGGAAAGTTAATAGGAAGCGGTGGTCGTGTTTGTATCTATCTGTTCCATTGGTTTGCTGATGTTTGTTTGTTTGTCTGGTCATTACTCTACTCATTAAATACTAGCAGCTGAGCTCAAGTCTTGAGTTCACATTTACTTCACACGCATTCACATTCATCTTCTCTTGACTCTGCTTTTTCTTTTTTTATTATTTATTTATTCATATGTTTGTCTTTTATGCAGTTAGAGTTATTCATTCTTCCACTAACCCTGGTTTTAACTGGGTCAGCTCAGGTCAGGTGGGAAAGAAAGAGCGTGGACTGACGTACTGAGTGAGTCATGGAACCAAGGACATTCTTTTTTCTTACTTCCTCATGTATAAGGGACGACCGACTCTAGTGAGAACACATTGTTATCGTGAGAAATAAAAACAATTGATTCTAATCGTTAGATTAAAATTTAAATGGATTAACGGCTGTTATTATTATTTTATTAAACAAGTCATTTGCAGCTGATTTATTTCTCCATCGCCGCTCAATCTCCGGTCACCGATCACCATATTTGTGTAACAAATCAGATCTTTGTATTTACTTATGTCACGTCCATATATTTGAAAACTTTGATCTAATTGGTGATTAGGTATAGAGAAAAAGAGAAACATAGACAATAATAAATCAATTATATGTAGAAATTGAAGGAAATTGTAAAAATCCATCGTTGAAATATAAGATAATTACGTATGAATAAAAGGCAAACAGGCAATAAGGTACGCCGATAACCCTTTTTAAATAATAAAACTAATTCTCTTACTGTGAGACAGGCAGCCCTGAAAGCTGTTTCATGCAAAGTGGCCAAACATGAGAAAACATGTTCTGACAATCAACATGCTTTCATACCATTTGCATTTGGCACCAGATGCTGTGAGTCTCCTACAAAGAATTCAAAAGTTTATGAATAAAAATGTTGTGTCCGCTATGAATGTTGTTTTTAAGAGAATTGGATTTGCTATTCAAAAAGGGGTAGCGGCGCAACTTATCGCCCGTTTGCCTCTCAGTCATATATAATTGTTCTATATTTATTAATAGAAATTACAAATAAAAAAATAAAAAAAAAAAAATTCTCTTAACGTTCATAGTTTTAAGGGACACAACATTGCTATTCATAATCTTTTGAATTCTTTGTAGAATATTCACTCTCCATATATATATAGGGGGTTGCTAATTTAGACCCACTTAAAAACATGTGGGTCTAAATTAGCAATGTGCACCTTCTTACTTTGGACCAAAATATCCTTCTTTTACTATTTTAAGTAAGTTAAAATGAAGGTTAGTTTTGTAGTTTTATATAAAAACAGCAAAACTGTTTATTGTTATTCCTAATTCCTTAAAATTCTCAAACAATTATTTTCAATAATTGTTCTCAGATTCGTTTCGTTTTACTTAGTTTCTTCTTCTTTCAAGATTTTGATTAGTCACGGAAAATGAAGTGATCTTAGCTTATACTTTTCTGTTCTTGTTTTGCATTGGTGTACTCAGCTTGATGTAGTTGAGCAATTGATTTTTCATGAAAACTAGTTGGACTAATACTGTATGTAATAAACTTAATAAACTTAATTTACCTAATTATTGATTTAGTGATCACTGATCAATACATTCACCATTAATTTTGCTTAATTATACAACAAGTGTGGAAACTAAAAGGTGGGTGAATGTTTTCTCAAATTGTCCTTTTTTTTCTTTCCTAAATTGTTTATTTAGGTTGCATATACTTATAATTATTTTGGTCTAAATTGGTTTCGCGTCCGTTTGCGGGCTCGCTAGATAGTGTTTGATGTGTCTGCGTTTGTTCTGGTTTTTTTTTTTTTACCTTTAGGGTTGGATTTAAAACCACTTGTAGCTGGTATTAATTGTAAGACCCAAGATTTCACTGTACAGTTTTCCTAAGGAACTTTAGTGTCGGCTAAGTTTTTAGGGTTTTTGGTGAAGCATTTTCATTAGTATTGTCGCGATTATAGGATTTTGCTGTAATTGAGCCTGTTTTGTGCTCGTGCGCTGTAAAGGCACAGACTTTTGTCTTGTAATCCTCTTTTAAGTATGAGGAGATTTCTGTGGATTCAGAATAACGAGTTTTGGATTATTCTTGTTTTTGGAAAAACGAGTAGGATTTTACCCGTTGTTGTAAAATTTTACTGCGTCTGTTTTAAGTGAGGTTTCGGATGGGAGTTTTATATATCTGCGTGAGTAAGGTTATGTTCTGAGATTAATTTTCTAAGGTATGGAAGAAAATTACAGTCGCGGAAAAAGATTCGACGATAAATTTTGGAAATGTTTAACGATAGACGTTCTTTCCGTAGGTTTTCTGTTTTTGTGAGTTTCGTTCGTCGCGACGCGCGAGAGCTGATTAAGTGACTTGTTAGGGAAGAGTTGATTAAATCTTGTGTTTATTCATAAAGCAAATTGATCCAATGGCTAGGGTTTAAGCTTGGACTTTTGACTTTGATCCAAGGGTGGATTGGCTATCAAGAGCAATTGACATAGTAAGGAGGTTTGGTGACTTGTGGACTTAGAAAAACATCACAAATCTTTCCTTTCTTTCTCTCTTCCACGTGAAACTCCATTACTTTCCCTAACCTTCACTAAATTTTTCATTCCTCACCATTTCACTCCATTTCAAGCTTGGAAGCTTTGAGGGATTTTGTAGAGAATCACTTGCTTAAGGTAACCACTCTTTTCCTTCCTTTTTGGTTGGTTAAAACTCTTGGAGTTATGAGTTTTAGTTTATGTTCATGAGATGAAAATGTTAGGAGTTGATTCTTGTTTCATGAATGTTGTTCATGAGGTTTAGAGAAGCATGTGTAGGCTTTGTTATTTTGTTTTCCATGAGTTGGTGAAAAATCTCATGAGAAAAGTTAGGGTTTTGGGTTGGTTATGTATTGATCAATAACATGTGGTTAAGTTGTAAGGTTTTGAAAAGAAAAGTTGTCTTTGAACCTTTGGGCAAAAGGGAAATGCGTTGTATGGTTTTGTTTTAGAAAATCCGATGAAAAATATTTTGTGGTTTATGAAAATATTTCCTAAGTGTTTTTGGGTAGTGTTTTGGGGTCAAAGTGGTTTAAAACTCTTGTCACATGTGGTGTTGCTTGTCGCTTTGAAAACATGTTTGAAAATGATTACCGGTCGGTTGAGGCCGTAATAAAACTTGTGCTTGGGTTTGGTTTTGATTTTTGGAAATGAAAACCAAATAACTTGCACTCGAAACAACCAACATACTTTCGGAAATGTAATGCTTTGTTGTGAAAACGGTTGTTGGGAACCAATACTATGCGTATGTGGTGTGTTGCGTGAAAAGTTGTTTTGGGTGAAAATTGAGAAAAACAAGTTTTGTTGCTTATGTCATGAAGAAAACCAATCCTGTCCTGGTGTGGTAGCTTAGCGACCAGATGGTAGCTTAGCGACCGTTGGTCGCCAGAATTCGCCCTGGGTGTGGAAGTTCTGACTTGCCATCGCCAGGTGGTCGCCCAGCGACCTCTAGCGACCCCTGGGACCTAAAATTTTGTATTCTGATGTCCTAACTTGGTTTTTAACTTTCTAATCCCTTTCTATTAATTTATGGAAGTGGTTGGGATTGGAAACGGGGTTTTTGGGTACCCGGAAGGTACGTAACTTATAACGCAAGAAAAAGGCCATTTTGCATTTCAAATTATTTAAGACTTTTGCCTGTTGTTTTGAGTCCTAAAAATAGTACAAATAACTCATGGGGGTTGATCAATACGGTAGTTTTTGGTATAGTATCCGTAAGAGTTGTTTTACCTTAGAAAGCCTTTGGTTTTTGGGGTTTTGGAACCCAATTCATTGAGGATTGATTTGGATATGGTTTTGATTGTGTACTTTGCTTGTTTTAGGAAGCGAGTAAGTGTTGTTTGATCGTGTGATAGTTTGAGTGCTTGCCGAGGTAAGGCTCCACTTTATTTCCGTCTTTTAAAACGGTTACGACATGCTTTGTTTTGCTGTGTATGCAATTGCTGTGTGCTTTGGCATGTTTGTACTTATGTATTCTCGTTGATGAGAACGTGGTTATAAATACGTGTGCAATTTACATATGATTGAGAAAATGTATGTATGTTGTGATGCTTTGTACATAGGCTTTAGGCTATGTGAATGTTTGCATGAGCATATATGAATGCGTGCGTCGGTTAGGACTACGCGAGGATTTTGTCTTGTGTGACTATCCCGTATATGCCGAAGAGAATATATGCCATGCATTTCATAGTTGCGTGCCTAGGTGTATGTCTTGTGTGACTTGCCTTCGTACCGGGCGTTGTCTGTGCGACTTCGCCAAATCCTACTGGATTTTATTGAGTTGGTGGTTGTCTTGTGTGACTCACCCGGTGTTATCCCACCGTGATTGTTTTGGTATTGTCTTGTGTGACTCTACCCGGTGTTATCCCACCAATAGTAGGAGGTGTTATCCCACCAGAGACCTACGCCTTCTATAGAGAGGTTGAATTCCGGAATTAAATCATGCATGTGGCGAACCAGAGATCGGTTGTCACACCCATTGTAGAAGTCTGCATTAGGCTTGGTGATTTATTTATATAAGCCCGTTGGTGGGAATTACTTTCGAGATTAAGAGCTTTCTCTTGTGTTTGTGGAATTATTGTTATGTGTACAATCTTTCGCACCGGTTATATATATACATACTTGTATTTTGTGGTGACCCTTTCTTTCATTTGCGGGCTCATCCCACCCAGATGATGGGTTAGGTTGTGGTGACGACGGTGGCTGTTCCAGGCCCCAGTGAGATGTTGGAGTTTTAGCTTAGTTAGACTATGCGCCGGTGTGGGTTGTGCACCGTGCTTTTTGGGTTTAGGCATAGGATTCTAACTTGTTTTGTTATAAGTGTTCGAATACTTAGACTTGGGTTGTAATTATTCAGGAATACACTTTGCTTGTCGAAGCACCTTATGGTAATGAGTTCTTTTGTATATTTGAATGTCGGCTCATTAAAAATGTTTTATGCGTAACTCTGATGTGTACAAAAAAAAAATATATAATGCCTTTTCTGGCCTTTGAAAAACGGGTTGTTACAATTGGTATCAGAGCACGGCTTTAAATCTTCATAGGGAAAGTGTATACTTGAGTCGTTAGTTCAGAGTCGGTTAGAACATAGCTAGAGTAGTGACAGTTCTAGTGTTTGTTCTGTGTCGGGTTATGGGTTAGTAATCCGTGGAGTGAGATATTCTGTTAGGATTCAGAATTGTTTGATTAGGATCTAATCAAAAGGATTTGGTATGTGCAGGAAAAAGATGCCTCCAAGAAGGGCACCTGCAGCCCCTAGGGCAGATGACAACGAGATGTATCAGATGGCTCATGCCATGAATACGATGGCAGTTGCTGTGACTTCCCAGACCCATGCGAAGGCGCAGAGGGATGTAGAGAAGCGTGAGAGGGAGATCATTGCTGCTGGATCTAGACTTCTCACCAGTTTCAACCATCAGGCTCCTCTTAAGTTTAGTGGGGAGGGAGGTCCTGATACTGCGGATTTGTGGCTCCAGGCGATTGAGAGGATCTTTGGGGCAATCCATTGCCCGGAAGGAGAAAAGGTAACCTTGGCTACCTATCAGTTACAGGGTAGTTCTGAATATTGGTGGGGGAACACCAGGCTCCTTATGGGAAATGCTGATGAGGAGGTAAATTGGGACAACTTCAAGAGGAGGTTCTTAGCTAAGTACTTTCCCGAGACTGCGAGGGAGAGGTACGGAGAGGAGTTCCTGCAGCTGCGGCAGGGGGGCATGAAAGTGGAAGCCTATGCCAAAAAGTTTGAGTCACTATCCCGTTACTTCCGTTTCTTTAGAGACGGGATAGATGAGGCCTATATGTGTCGTCGCTTCCAGGATGGTTTGAGGTACGAACTGCAAGATGAAGTGGTGCCGTTGGGTATTCGTCAGTTTCAAGTCTTGGTAGAGAAGTGCCAAGAGGTTGAGGATATGAGAAACAAGCGGGTGAACCGCCAAGGTGGTTTTAGTGCAGGAGGACCTAGTAATTCAAGTGGTCAGACTCAGAGTTCGAGTCAGAATCAGAGGAGGCAGGGGAATAAGCCTTATAACCGTCCCCAAGATAATCAAGGACCAACTCGCTCTGTGAACACAGGGACTCGGGGAAATCAGAGTGGAGGAAAGCTGACGTGCCGCAGATGTGGCCAAGAGGGTCATTATGTGAATGATTGTAAGAGCCCAGGAACTGTTTGTTACAACTGTCAGAGGCCGGGTCATTTTGCTAGAGATTGCAAAGCCCCAAAGGTCGGGTCGTCGGCGGATGTGGCACAAGGAGCTCGACCCGCTGCTAGAGGAGGTGCCTACTGTATGGGCACTGGAGGGAGCGGTCAGACCGGTAATGCCATGCATGAGGATTACTAGTTGCAGGTAACACTTTACTGCATTGCTTATTGTTTGGGGGCAACCCACTCTTGCATATTTGGATGTATGCTGTTTGTTTGGGTTTTGTTTGTTTGTCGTGGCTTTTTTTTTGTTTTGAATGTTCTACTATGTAAAGGACTTAGTAGTAGCTATAGCATGTTGCGCTGTTAGTGGTAAGTTGGGTTTACGTGTCACACGTCAAGGGTCAGTGGACCTAGTGTCGTTGATAACGAGTATGCGAATAGTGGATACCTTAAGGGTTGAGGTAAGTGTGTGGGATCTAGTAGATCGATGAGTTAGCCGCGAAGGAATGTTAGTCGTTGGGAAAGAGCCGCTGAGGATGAGTAAGAGAAAAGCACATGATGATGTGGCTTATGTCAATGGAGGATTGACGGAAAGAATTGCCTCACACCTAGTTGGAAAATCATGGTTGTGCGGGTATAGTAAGGATTCAAAAGCACCACCTGAATGAATGTCATGACGGTGCGTGTGTTGTTTATGGAAAATATGTGGAGGCATAAGATATTGATTTTTGGAATTGGGATTTGGATAAAAGGAGTCCAAGAGAAGTAGATGGTATAGTTTGGCAAGTATCAAGACTATGAGGAGTGTAATCACCAACTGGAGGTTGGGATTGTTTTATGTAAGTCATGTTTGGAAGGAGATTCGTATGTGAGTAGACGGTTCGGCGTATTCACTGAGTTGCGGACTTATGGATATTGGTAGAGCGGAAAATTCTTCTATAGAGAAGACAACTGGTTCGGAATGTAATGGTTTTGGTGGTACCTGCCGTGGTGGCATTGTATTACTGTTGAATGATGTTCAACGGATGTTTCATGAGTGGAATCATGAGAGCTTGAACGATGTGTTTTGAGTGTTGTGTCTTACGACTTCGACCTTGTATTCGTAAGAGATCGAGGGAAACATTAAGAAAAACCTCGAAAGATTTGTGGAACCCTTGTGACTCGGAGGACATTGAGCATAAGCGGAATGAAGCATCGTTTATGTTGGGTAAAGATGGTCTAGACCACCATCATGATTGTCGACTATGTATTGACAAATTGAGGAACTGATCATCCTTAATCTCTTGTTGATAATAGACGGAGTCGTGTTGACTGGAAATGACTAGTTTTGCCGGTTTTGCTGGTGCGCCGAAAGTTTCGGTGTTTCTTTTTGGAGGGTAGCCAGTAACTGCTTCGCGTGAACCTAGGGAAATTGGCTATGTCGCGGAGGCGAAAGAGGTGACTTTGGGAATTTTGTTTGTGGGCACGAGGATCTTTGGGAACTAGAGGTTGTGAACCTCTGTTGTGAGGTTAATTTTTGAGTGGTGAACTCGTTGAGAGTTGCGGTTGGTGTACGGTTGTGCCAGTGTGTTGGTAAGAGTATCTGTGTGACTTCACCCGGTGTTAACATCTGTGTGGCTGCACCTAATCCTGAGAGATTTTGTTGTGTTGGTGATGGTAATAATTAGTTGAGTTGTTACTCTTACCTTTAGTTTCGAGGACGAAACTTCTTTTTGGAGGGTAGTAATGTAAGACCCAAGATTTCACTGTACAGATTTCCTAAGGAACTTTAGTGTCGGCTAAGTTTTTAGGGTTTTTGGTGAAGCATTTTCATTAGTATTGTCGCGATTATAGGATTTTGCTGTAATTGAGCCTGTTTTGTGCTCGTGCGCTGTAAAGGCACAGACTTTTGTCTTGTAATCCTCTTTTAAGTATGAGGAGATTTCTGTGGATTCAGAATAACGAGTTTTGGATTATTCTTGTTTTTGGAAAAACGAGTAGGATTTTACCCGTTGTTGTAAAATTTTACTGCGTCTGTTTTAAGTGAGGTTTCGGATGGGAGTTTTATATATCTGCGTGAGTAAGGTTATGTTCTGAGATTAATTTTCTAAGGTATGGAAGAAAATTACAGTCGCGGAAAAAGATTCGACGATAAATTTTGGAAATGTTTAACGATAGACGTTCTTTCCGTAGGTTTTCTGTTTTTGTGAGTTTCGTTCGTCGCGACGCGCGAGAGCTGATTAAGTGACTTGTTAGGGAAGAGTTGATTAAATCTTGTGTTTATTCATAAAGCAAATTGATCCAATGGCTAGGGTTTAAGCTTGGACTTTTGACTTTGATCCAAGGGTGGATTGGCTATCAAGAGCAATTGACATAGTAAGGAGGTTTGGTGACTTGTGGACTTAGAAAAACATCACAAATCTTTCCTTTCTTTCTCTCTTCCACGTGAAACTCCATTACTTTCCCTAACCTTCACTAAATTTTTCATTCCTCACCATTTCACTCCATTTCAAGCTTGGAAGCTTTGAGGGATTTTGTAGAGAATCACTTGCTTAAGGTAACCACTCTTTTCCTTCCTTTTTGGTTGGTTAAAACTCTTGGAGTTATGAGTTTTAGTTTATGTTCATGAGATGAAAATGTTAGGAGTTGATTCTTGTTTCATGAATGTTGTTCATGAGGTTTAGAGAAGCATGTGTAGGCTTTGTTATTTTGTTTTCCATGAGTTGGTGAAAAATCTCATGAGAAAAGTTAGGGTTTTGGGTTGGTTATGTATTGATCAATAACATGTGGTTAAGTTGTAAGGTTTTGAAAAGAAAAGTTGTCTTTGAACCTTTGGGCAAAAGGGAAATGCGTTGTATGGTTTTGTTTTAGAAAATCCGATGAAAAATATTTTGTGGTTTATGAAAATATTTCCTAAGTGTTTTTGGGTAGTGTTTTGGGGTCAAAGTGGTTTAAAACTCTTGTCACATGTGGTGTTGCTTGTCGCTTTGAAAACATGTTTGAAAATGATTACCGGTCGGTTGAGGCCGTAATAAAACTTGTGCTTGGGTTTGGTTTTGATTTTTGGAAATGAAAACCAAATAACTTGCACTCGAAGCAACCAACATACTTTCGGAAATGTAATGCTTTGTTGTGAAAACGGTTGTTGGGAACCAATACTATGCGTATGTGGTGTGTTGCGTGAAAAGTTGTTTTGGGTGAAAATTGAGAAAAACAAGTTTTGTTGCTTATGTCATGAAGAAAACCAATCCTGTCCTGGTGTGGTAGCTTAGCGACCAGATGGTAGCTTAGCGACCGTTGGTCGCCAGAATTCGCCCTGGGCGTGGAAGTTCTGACTTGCCATCGCCAGGTGGTCGCCCAGCGACCTCTAGCGACCCCTGGGACCTAAAATTTTGTATTCTGATGTCCTAACTTGGTTTTTAACTTTCTAATCCCTTTCTATTAATTTATGGAAGTGGTTGGGATTGGAAACGGGGTTTTTGGGTACCCGGAAGGTACGTAACTTATAACGCAAGAAAACGGCCATTTTGCATTTCAAATTATTTAAGACTTTTGCCTATTGTTTTGAGTCCTAAAAATAGTACAAATAACTCATGGGGGTTGATCAATACGGTAGTTTTTGGTATAGTATCCGTAAGAGTTGTTTTACCTTAGAAAGCCTTTGGTTTTTGGGGTTTTGGAACCCAATTCATTGAGGATTGATTTGGATATGGTTTTGATTGTGTACTTTGCTTGTTTTAGGAAGCGAGTAAGTGTTGTTTGATCGTGTGATAGTTTGAGTGCTTGCCGAGGTAAGGGCTCCACTTTATTTCCGTCTTTTAAAACGGTTACGACATGCTTTGTTTTGCTGTGTATGCAATTGCTGTGTGCTTTGGCATGTTTGTACTTATGTATTCTCGTTGATGAGAACGTGGTTATAAATACGTGTGCAATTTACATATGATTGAGAAAATGTATGTATGTTGTGATGCTTTGTACATAGGCTTTAGGTTATGTGAATGTTTGCATGAGCATATATGAATGCGTGCGTCGGTTAGGACTACGCGAGGATTTTGTCTTGTGTGACTATCCCGTATATGCCGAAGAGAATATATGCCATGCATTTCATAGTTGCGTGCCTAGGTGTATGTCTTGTGTGACTTGCCTTCGTACCGGGCGTTGTCTGTGCGACTTCGCCAAATCCTACTGGATTTTATTGAGTTGGTGGTTGTCTTGTGTGACTCACCCGGTGTTATCCCACCGTGATTGTTTTGGTATTGTCTTGTGTGACTCTACCCGGTGTTATCCCACCAATAGTAGGAGGTGTTATCCCACCAGAGACCTACGCCTTCTATAGAGAGGTTGAATTCCGGAATTAAATCATGCATGTGGCGAACCAGAGATCGGTTGTCACACCCATTGTAGAAGTCTGCATTAGGCTTGGTGATTTATTTATATAAGCCCGTTGGTGAGAATTACTTTCGAGATTAAGAGTTTTCTCTTGTGTTTGTGGAATTATTGTTATGTGTACAATCTTTCGCACCGGTTATATATATACATACTTGTATTTTATGGTGACCCTTTCTTTCATTTGCGGGCTCATCCCACCCAGATGATGGGTTAGGTTGTGGTGACGACGGTGGCTGTTCCAGGCCCCAGTGAGATGTTGGAGTTTTAGCTTAGTTAGACTATGCGCCGGTGTGAGTTGTGCACCGTGCTTTTTGGGTTTAGGCATAGGATTCTAACTTGTTTTGTTATAAGTGTTCGAATACTTAGACTTGGGTTGTAATTATTCAGGAATACACTTTGCTTGTCGAAGCACCTTATGGTAATGAGTTCTTTTGTATATTTGAATGCCGGCTCATTAAAAATGTTTTATGCGTAACTCTGATGTGTACAAAAAAAAAAATATATAATGCCTTTTCTGGCCTTTGAAAAACGGGTTGTTACATTAATGGTATTATTTTTAATTGCTACAAATAGGTTAACTGGGTCAGGTTGATGTCCCCCCAGTTTTTTGTACTATATTTTATTTTATGTTTAATATATTTCGGATAGAGCAGGGTTTCCTCTGCTCTCCTTTTCCTTAAAAAAAAAAAAAAATTTGGTCTAAATTAGTAAAGTGGGTGCACATCATTTATCATTTGATAAAATTTACTTAAATAATCATCAATTTCCTAATGTAAAGTAACTATATATGAAGGGTGTTTTTGGTCCAAAGTGAAAAGGTGGACATTGTTAATTTAGACCCACATGTTTTTATGTGGGTCTAAATTAGCAACCTCAATATATATATATATATATATATATATATATATATATATATATATATATATTCAAACAAACAAGTTAGGTGGATTTTTTATATTTCTTAAATTGTTGCATTTGCCACTTTCTTAGATTTGCTTTCATCGATTAAATAAAGACTTCCTTTAAAGAAAAAAAATACAAATTGTAGAAAGACTTTTGTCACATGAATGAATTGTACTGCACTTTCATTTGAATAGAATTGAATAAAATACAAATATAGATTTAATGTTAGCCCTAACTCATTTAACTGCAAACCTTACCAAATTGAGTCCATGGATCATGGATGGTGATGGGTGTTAGGGTTGGAATGAATTCTCTACCTTTTAATTTTAGTCAAATAATTTAATGGTTAGATTCATACACTGTAAGTGTAGTAAAGTGGAAAATTTGTAGTTTAAAGTCTGGCCCTTTCATAAAATGTTTATAGCTATCAATTGAGTTATATTAACGGGACAATAAATAAATATATAATAGTTAAATATATTCAATAAAAAATAATTAAATACATTATATTGTTTATCTAAATAGTACATGCCTAACTTCATCTTATAAAATTCATCGATTAAATTTAGGCTTTAGCATATTAAAATAATAAATATATAATCAAAATATTAATTAAATTTGATACTGCTTTCAACATTACTGTGGATATTAGGCTATTACTATGCATGTAGTTTTAATCCTGCCATTAAACCGATTTGTATTTTTGAATTATGGTTTTGCGGACTTGTTAAGAACATTATAAAAAGTTTTTAAGAAAATCTTGCTCAAAAATTGAATTTTAAGTCAAGATTTTTATTACTTTTATATTTATTTATTGAAACTTAAAAAAATTATACTTAATTCATCTCATTTTAAAAGAATCTAAATTTTTGTAAAGAGTTTTTTTTTATAATATACTAAACATGTCTGAAAAAATTATTCAAAAATTTAAAAGTTCAAGGATAACGAAATAATTTTAATTTTTTAAAAAATAAGAGGGATTAAAACGACATGCATATAATTTTTTTTTGTGTAAATCGGATATCATCTGCGCGCAACTGTAAAGACTAATTCCTTGAGTCTTTTGGGACCTAAATGGTTGGCAATTGAAACACCCCCCCCCAAGAGTTTTAACGGTGATGTATGCCCAAGCCATGAAACAATCCCAAAATCTTAGTTAAGTTAGAAGATACCAGACCAAAATATGTCACTTTTTTTATAGAGATTAAAAACAAAATTTAGTAATTTTATAGGAACTAAAATATATTTAACCTTAAGAAAATAAAGAAGGTGATCTCATCTGACAAAAAAATAAGGCAAAATTAAATCTTTATTCATTTAACTTAATTTCTGGTACGATTTAGTCCTTTGTTTTTTTTATGTCATTTTAGTCATTATTTCATGTTTGAATATGAATTTCATGTTTCAAATGTTTTGGGAAAAAAAAACTATTTTCATGTGTTGAGATTTTCTTTTATAAGCAAATGAATTGAATTATAAAAAGTATAAGATGTACTCGGCCTTTATAACTCTAAAAATATAAAATTATATGCTGTGAAAGCAATTTGACAGTGTTTTGGTGGTTTTTTTTTTTGAGTTAAAGTAATTTTTTAAAAGAATTTAAATTTTTATATTTATATTTATTTGTTTGAATGATTAATTTGGAGAACTTTTTAAAATGATAGAAATTTATAAAGTATTTTGTCCAAACTAAATTTAAAATGACAGCTAAAGATTAGGAGTTTGAAATTTCTTTCTCCCATATGTTTCAAAAAAATTATATTGACCCCTATAAACATTTTAAAAATTGCAAATTAACGCCTAAAATTTTTCAAAAATGCAAAATTGGCCATTGAAAATTTTCAAATTGATCTTTTACATTTTTGAAAATTGCAAATTGATCTTTATTTTTGAAATTTTAAATTTGATCCAAATCTTTTCTATAAAAGTGGACAAAAATATTGGCAATGAAACAGAAAAAAATATAACAGAAAAAAAATAGTTATAACAAACCAACACGGAACTTTTGTGTCCAAAATTTGGTACGGTATAACCCCTAAATATAACAGAAAAAAATAGTTATAACATACCAACACGGAACTTTTGTGTCCAAAATTGGGTACGGTATAACTAACTGAAATGTGCCTGCCATTAGAAGTGGAAAGGGTTACTACAATAACATTATCTTCTCCAAGAGATTTGTCAATGGTTGCCCCCTGCATTGGTAAAAGGTCAGATGGTTTCAAATGGACATCCCCAATGATATCCTGAACTGTGTTAGGAGATGTCGTTATTATTTTAAGTTTTTGTAATTTTTATTTGAGTAAGTGCTCAAGACCACAAATCGGACAATATATGTAATTTTAGTGTCTATCAAATAATAATTTTCAATGCATACGTTTGTCATGTGTTTTGCATTATTATTTTTATTCTGCCTCTGCTTTGTCTGTGACATTTTTTTGCATTCTGTACTGGTATAATCTGTGACTTAGGGCGCGGAACACCCTTTGAGACGTAGGGTGTTCCGTGACGTAAGTAACGGACGACCTGTAATATGTATCTATGTCCTAAGTAGCGGACAACACCATAACAGAAACCAGAACCATCTAAAAACATAGCAGACCAGATTTTAATAAATCCGCAAGTTTACCTAGTTTTCTTACCAAAACAGCTCGGAAACATAATTAACACGCAAAAACACTTTTATATATAATAACATGACATGTCAATTACAAATCTAGAATTCCAAACAAATTACATAATATCTAACCGAATTACAAAATATCTAATCAAATTATAAAAAACTAAATGTCGCAAAAATTGGTTAGGCATAACGATCACTTTAATCTTCGCCGAGATTAATAGGAACGATGTTATCTTGGGTATCAAGATCCACAACCGGAACTATCTTCGGAGTGTCATGATCATCAACTACATGGACTCCGTGAACACGCACGAGGTCGCTGTAGGCAGACATCCGATCAATGTATTCGTCTGACCACTTTGACGCATTTTCACAATGGTGTCTCCCCCACATCTCACTGGTCGGAGGTATCGGGCTACCTAGTTTCAAACGGATAGCCATGAAATTGTTACCGTTCACCCATGCTAGACAAATTAGTGTCTCTGTTGAAGTGAGCTCACCTTCCAACGGAAAATATGTTTTCGAGTATCCAACTTTGCCGGCTAAAAGTGCGACAGCATGCTTGTATATTTGAGCCAACAAAAAAGCCATGTCTGACATTGTCATCCACTTTGCCTGAGGTGCAGAGCCATCCCCGCCTGGCATCTGGGTAAGTGCGTTCAGTATGTAGTCGAATCTGTCCTTACCACCATACAAGTTCAGATAGCGGGCCCAGTTTCTATTCAGCTCAGTGGTAAGATCAAGCCGGATGATGTTGTGATCATCAACGCTTTTCCCAAGTAGGAGGGCAGCTGCACGAAATCCACAGTGCACGTCGCCCTTTACATTTATGCCGTCTTCAAAAAAGTCGGGCATAAACGGAGGCAACTGTTGGACGTCAGCAGGCCATTGACATCTCGGTGGTGCAGGTGCAGGCCTAGGTGGTGGTGTAGGCTTAGGTGCAGGAGACTAATTACTCTTCCTTGCACTCTTCTGAGATGATGAACGTGGTGTGTCAGGGTGGCTCCTATCCATTTGTTCGAAATAAGAAGGATCACGTTGAGTAGATCAGTCCTTTTGACTCAAACGTGTCCCCTTGTTAGCACCCTAGTCTTGACCTCGCACGGAGGTGGTAGAGTTGACGTCGTTTCTGGATATGCAAATTCCCGAAATTTATCCTTCATTTGCAATTGTATACTGTAGCCAGCATCCCTAAATCTTGTCTGTTTTGGATACCCAAAATATTAGATGTCAGATAATTGTTAGTTTTATAACCAAAATATTAATGTCATAAAAAAAACATATTTTATACCTGTATAACTTCCCACTCGAGTTCGAGCGATAAAGTAGGACACCTTCCTGAACTAAATCGACCTCATCCAAACTAAGTCGCTTCCAATGGATGTGAATCGCATCAAGACAAATGGGTGCTTTAGCACTAACAGTCTTCGACAGTTCACACGTGCACGGAAGCCCCAATGTGGTTCTGTTCATACATTCACATCTTGACTTGTCGTCACCCACGTCGTGCACCCGAGCAACCTCTTTCACAAGCCGATTAACTCATTGTCGGAAAATGTTTCTTTGTACATGAGAAAACAACGGATTTCCTTTGAGTTGTTTTGTTGTCTCAATTTTGCTCTTTTCAAACATCCTGTGTATCTCAATAAACATCCTATAGATTAACTAGGTGTTTCTCATGAAACTTTGCTTGTTTGGTGTTGATCTTGATAACAAAAGAGGAGGAGTCTTAAACCTTGCCTCGCGGGGTCCCTTCTTTTCTAAAACTACGATGAAACTTTCGTGATAAGAATACATATATTGTGTTCCTTCTTATTTGAATATTTTCCTAAGAAAATCAAAACGTTGTTACTAAGAAAAACAATAGATAATCCGTCAAAACAAGAAAAGAAAAACAACAGATTGAATATAAAAACAATACTAGATATGCATATGCAGGTGTATTAACATATTCAACGAAAAGGTTGTGTAATAAAAATAAAAAAGGAAAGAAAAGGAGGGTAAGAAAAAAAAAAAAGGAAAATCTTTATTTTATTAATAGAATCGTGGGAGTTTATAAATGACTCATGGATAGCTACTCGACCAAAATAGAATCAATAGGTATTAATGAGTATAACTATTTTAAAATTACACTGGTGTAATTTGATTCATCCCCATATAATATTATATCGAAAGGTGACACATTAATGATATATGACTTAATATTTATTTGTATTATTATTATTATTATTATTAATTGACTATGACTTGTGCTTCCGCAGGGTCACACGTTGCCTTAGGGTATATAAATATTTGTTTTGAAAAAATAAATTGTATTTAGAAAAAGGTACGTATTTAATATGAAAATTAAAAGTAATTTTTCAAAAAAATGTTGTCTTGTTAGATTGAGAAATGATAATTAAAAATAAATTGAGAAAACAATACTGGAGCATATAAAAGACACATTATCTTAGGCAAAATTATATCTTTATAATCTTTTAACTTAATTTCAGTTTACATTTTAGTTTTTTTTAATAACATTTTAGCCCTTCTTTAATGTTTGAATATGAATTTCAAGATTCAAATTTATAATTTTTTGTCTTTGCTCGCTTTCAATGATAAATATATCTATGCCATAAAAAAAAATTATAGATTTGAAATTTGAAAAATCATATATAAACATGGATGAAGGATAAAAAATGACTAAAATGACGTGAAAAATAAATAAAAAATTAAATTATTACTTGAAATTAAGTTAAAAGACTAAATATGTAATTTTACTTATGTTTCAGTTTGATTAAAGTGGAAAATTGAAAGATTAAAAGAAAATGTGTATATATTAAAAGTTTTGTTTAAAAATAATAGATATGTTAACAAACTTGAAATATTTGAAACATATGATTTTACAAATTGTCAATGCAATAGACATTATAAGCTAATTGGATGAAAGTTGTGCATAAATTGTATCAAATTGTGTCATGTGCAATGACAATTGTAAAATGACATTGCTAATTTTCAAATGATGTTGCTTGAAGCCTTGAACTTTAAAATTTGAACGTGATTTTCGACATGAACAGTCATGAATATGGCTTTGATATTTGTTTGGAAAATTGAACGATTGGACGAAATGATTTGATAAAATAGTTTTATTTCTGCCTTAGATGAAATGAATTTATCAACTGGAAAAGGTATATATAAGAGATAAAAGAATATTATTATTATAAAATTGTACACATATTTATAATGGTTTTTTTATTTAGGATAAATAGTCCTTTACCTCCCTGAAAAATAGATAAGTGTTGATTTACCACTGTCTAATTTTTTTTTTCCAATTATCTCTCTGTAAAGTGAACATTCCGTTATTTACTCTTTTATTTATTATTTTTTAGTTAGAATTGACAATAGATGTCCACATATCCTAGCTCACATAACATAAATGTCAAAATTATTACTGGCGGACATCATGATTGAGGTTCGAATTCCGGATCCTCCACTTTGTGTGAATGCCTTATCATTTTGTCTATCTAAAAAATTGAAAATAGATAACAAAAAAGAAATATTGAGTGTTTTATTCGTTTTGAAGGTTGATAAGATTTGCCTTAGCATAAGGTATGTTTCTCCTGGTCTAAATAAATTTGTTTTTATCAAATTTTTGTTTGCTTTGAATAAAAATAAATTATTTATTCTATCAAAAAAAAAAATTATTTAGTCTTATTAAAGATGTATATGTATTAACGGCGAAAAGCAGTTACCGATTAAAATACTATTATAAAATGCACGGTAACACGCGACTTGTAGCTACGCAAATGTACATAATTAGTGCAAGTGTGATAAAATTAATATTAATTTGGTAAGGAAATGAGAGGATAGATTTAGAATTTTGTGATGGACTTTATGAATTGAGAAAATATAAATACAATAATTGATAATTGAAAAGAGGAAGAAAAGAAAAACATGAGAAGAAAGAAAATGTTGGGTCGTGTAAAGTATTTTGCTAATTAAAGTGAATAATAATTTTGAAAAAAAAGAAGAAAAAAAAAGAAAAGAAAAGAAAAAAGAGGAAGTGTTTGGAAAGGTGATATTTCTGCGAAGCTTCGCAGGGTGTGACTTCCCACTTGCCGGCCATTCAACGCCCGCTCCATCATTTCATTTTCTTTCTTTCTTTCTTCTAAATCACATACATACAGATTCATTTATTCATTCATTCCAGATATTGTTATTACCTATCAAACAGATACAGCTGCTGCTAGATTGATTCATTCATACACACACACATACATACCCACACCACCAACAACAAGCTGCTGCTACTGTGGGCTCCACCTCTCTTGTATTGCCAAACAACACAATCACAAGACCTGGCTGTAAGCTAACACAGGTAGATTTGATTTGATTCAATCACAAGACCTGGCTGTAAGCTTACACAGGTAGATTTGATTTAATTTAATTTGATCTGATCTGATCTGTGATTTTTTAATTTTGAACCTGCTTGCTACTTCTTCTTCTTTGCTGATTTATATTATTATTCTAAATTAGAGTTGCAGATGGGTTCTGTATCTGCAGATGACAAGATGGACACTGATTTCGATGAGGAGACACCTTTCAGTTTTACTTCACCTTCATCATCTTCTTCTTCTGCTCCTCCATCTAAACAACAACCACACACTTTTCATTTCGATTCTTCTGCAGTTACTTTGCCCAAATCATCTTCTTCTTCTTCTTCTTTCTTCAATCATCCTCGGACAAGACGAATCAGTAGGAGTATATATATTGTCTTAATCAAAGCTAAGGTCAACATCTTGCTACCATTTGGTCCTTTGGCCATCTTCCTACATTATTTCACCGGAAAACATGTTTGGGTTTTCTTCTTCGCCTTATTGGGTATTGCTCCTTTGGCTGAACGCCTTGGTTATGCTACCGAGTACGTTACGTTACTTCCTCTTCTCAATTATACCATTCATTCATTTATTACTTACTAACCAACCCACCCATTTTGTTTGTATTCTCTCCTGCAGACAGCTTGCGTTTTACACCGGACCAACAGGTATGTACTATATATATGCTTGATGCTTCTTCTACTTCAGAGATGGAAAAATGGAACCAACCACTTTTTAATTTATGATGATGATGATGATCACTTTCTTCATTTACTATCTGTAGTTGGGGGTTTGCTTAATGCCACGTTTGGAAATGCAACTGAAATGATTATATCTATTTACGCATTGAAAAGCGATATGATTAGAGTCGTTCAGCAATCTTTACTTGGTTCAATCTTGTCAAATATGCTTCTAGTTCTTGGTTGTGCATTCTTTACTGGTGGGATTGTCCACTACAAAAAAGTTCAGGTTTTCAATAAGGTATGTTATGTATCATGTCATCACCCCCCCTATTCATCTTATTGTGTTCCCGACCTCACGGACTTCGGCTTGCTACAGGCAGCTGCTGTTGTTAATTCAGGGTTGCTGTTGATGGCTGTAATGGGAATACTATTTCCTGCTGTGCTTCACTTTACTCACTCAGAGGTTCATCGTGGGAAGTCCGAATTATCTCTATCAAGATTTAGCAGCTGCATAATGCTAGTGGCCTATGCAAGCTACCTTTTCTTTCAACTTAGAAGTCAACAAAATTTTTATAGTGCAGTTGATGAGGTTGGTTCTTTTCCCCTATTTTTTTTCTTTCTTTGTAGTGCTGTATCTTAGGTTTGCGATGTAAATTTAACTCGTCATGCACTGTCGGATGCACCATCTGTTAAGAATTTACTTATTCATTCAATCACTGTCTTTCCCCCGTGTCACCGTGTGTTAACTAGTGTCCACACATTTACTGGTATCCATTTTGTTATTAGGGCCTTATTTTACAGGTGAGAACTTCAAGACATAAGTTTGAATTGAGTTAGACAATGAAAGATACATTTATTCAGGATCTCTAAATTTAGAATCCAATTCCAGAGTTCGTTTTCTGAGATAATGTTTAGTTAGTGATAATTACCCAATTTTGATGTTACTTAATGTGTTAAGTAAAATTGATATGTCGAATTAAAGGAGACTATATTGATGATGATGAACTAAGTTATTATATTACTTATGTTGATTATCCATGAACCTTTTGGTATGTTGTGATGAGATTATGATTGATGATAATATGAGTTATTGCTATGTAATGTGTGTGCTTGTACATGTAACCATAATGATGATATATTGTAATATGAGCCGTGTATGTCAACAATGTAAAAACTTACTACACACAAACAAAAAAAAAAGGAATTGTCAATAATTCAGGATGCCTTATGAGAGGTTTTATTTATATATTTTTATTTAATTAAGGAGACTGTTACCAAATGAGCAGTGTAAAATTAATACAAATGGGAGAAGTCATTCACATGCATTTTGTGAATGTTAAACCTTAGGGCTACAGTCAGTCAGTCATTAATCATTCTATTACAAAAGGAAAAACACTCTTACTTTATTGTTTAAAAATTACTATATATATTTCAAAACATAAAAAAGTTTATTTGAGTGAATCTGTGCCTATGATATGCCATTTTTCTCTATTATCCAATGGTCCCTTTACAGTTAATCTCCATAAATTATAATACAGGAAGTAGATACTTGTGAAAACTCTGACGAGGAGGAAGAACTTGAGTTAACTAAATGGGAAGCGATAATCTGGCTTGCTATTTTGACAGTATGGGTATCGGTATTGTCTGGATACCTTGTGGATGCCATAGAGGTATTACTATAAAGTTACTTTCAAAATTTCTCAATCATTATGCTTCTGTTATTTGTTATTCTTGCAGACTGTTGAGTTTGGGTCTGTTCCTCTTAATGTTTGCTTCATTTTATTCTATTTTATTTTGGCATAAAACTTCAATCATAGAACATGTCCATAGTCTTATAATGCGCCATAGAACCATGTCGGAACAAAACCTATGGTTTACCCTGGTCAAAGTCAAAGACCAGATGATAAAACTCATTTATAACCATAATTTTGAGCAAGTAAAAGAAGTTTGCAAGTCCAGCTCTATATCACCTAACACAACAGTGTTACTTAATACAATAAAACTAACTAAAGAAGTCCCGCACTACTTAAAAACATTATGGGAGTCAAAAAAGCCGCTGGATACTAAGTAAAGCAAAAATTGAGTACACCAACCGATTGGGTCAAAAGATTGATGATAATTTTTTATATGGCATTGAATTTTTTAGAATGGGGTGAAAAAGTGGAGAAATATATTTTAATCCACTAATAGGTTTTATTTTTTAATAATGCTGATATAAATGCTGACTTTATTGTCATAACTGTACTAAAATCTAGATCAAGTACTAGTAGAGTTTTCTAGGCCAACTCACTAAAACTTAAAGACAATTAATTTAATTATACTATCCAACACAGAAACCCTAATGATCTATCAGAAAGTATTTGTGATAATTTTGTTGAATGTCTTTTATGAAGCAAAAATAGTATTTTGACTCTTAAATCTGTTAAAATTGCAATCATACTATTCGTGTAAAGATTGCCTCTTCTCCTCAGCACCTTTTTATTTTTGGTTCTGGTGACTCTGTACCATTCCTAAGCAAAGCAACTCTTGTCACCTTCACATTGGCCAATGCCATACAACAAAATAATATTGGAATTCATTAGACAAGATTTTTAAGTCCTGAAAAGGAAATATGGTAACAGAAGTGAAAGGGTTTAAACACACTTTAATCCTTGTCCAAAACATTAGTTGACCCAAAAACTACACAGGAACAGAAACTTAATGATTGCTTTGTGAGCTATGTTTACTTTGTGATTTGAGATTATACACCTCTGAAACATCTATGTAATTCCTGTCCTTGATGACAAGGAACTATGAAGAACTCTACTATCCCTAGTATTTTCCATAAACATCACATTAGCTCCTTAGTTGAATCATGAGCATATTATGTTTCTGGTCTCTTGCAGGGAGCATCTGAATCATTGAATATGTCAGTGGCTTTTATTAGTGTCATCTTGCTTCCAATAGTAGGAAACGCTGCAGAGCATGCAAGTGCTATCATGTTTGCCGTAAAGGACAAGCTAGTAAGTAGCTTTCAAAGCCTGCATTTATTCTACAATACTGTTTAATCTGCTGTTAATGGATTCGATTTTTTCACAGGATATCACAATTGGAGTTGCTGTTGGATCATCAACCCAAATATCGATGTTTGTGGTATGGCCTTGAACTGTTATCAAATAGTTTTTTGGGGTTTACTTTACATTTATTATTATACTGTTATTTGAATAAACTAGCCTGGATTTCTCCATGTCATAGGAAGATGTTTCTAATTTATTAACTTATTAAAACGGGATGATGGATGTTAAAAAATTGATTCTTATTCTATTGAAATTTGTAGATCCCCTTCTGTGTGGTTGTTGGATGGTGCATGGGAAAAGATATGGATTTGAATTTTCAACTCTTTGAGACTGCCACACTTTTTATCACTGTGCTGGTAGTTGCATTTATGATGCAGGTATGTGTTTCCTTATTTAACCCTATGAAATTGTGTTGACACGATTTGTTGATGTTTCCCCACTTTATCAGCACTTAATGGATATTAGTTAGTTCTCATATAAGTTGTTTAGTCAAGCCAAAAATTCATGTCTTATATATTGAAGTAGAATGGAAAATCCAAATGACTATAGAGATAGAAGGGCTTCAGAAATATTCTGAATTCTTTCAATTATTTGTCATTTGTTTTATCAAAAAGTCATGCAAGAATTAAGAAGCTTCGTACATGGTTATTGCGTATGAAACCTAATTCAAAAGTTAAGCCACGAAAGTAACAATTATTATTCTATTTTGCTTTTCTGTTTCGGTGTGATACTAAATTCCATAATCCTGTGTTTGTGTGCATTTCTTTTTAAACAAATGAATGTACTGAGGAGAGAATGGATTAAGCTGACCAGCTAAGACCTTATTCCGCCTAAATGCACATGCATTGGACACTCTTTCTCAATTCTTTGTATATTATTCACACACAGGGATTCCTTCACATGTTTCTCAAAGTGAGATATGGCATATTACTAGCTTTGGCATTGGACGCCTCTTCAGTTTACAATAAATAGTTGAAACAGTGAGAAATGGCATATTATCTTATTTCTCTTGCTCTTGGTATTCTCATTCTGCACCTTGTCCTTTTTTAAAAGCAAATATCTTGCAACGGAGATTTAGTAGATATGTCCTATTTATGACTATGAATCTCATTCAAACTGGTTAGGGTCAAGTATCTGTTTAGTCTATGCATGTGCTTGTTGCTGCGTTCTCTTCCTCTGTCTATCTTAATTCTTATTTGTATTTTTTTATATTTGCTGCCATTATTATGTTAGCTACAACTTACAACCATCTTTACATTGCTTTTATCCTTACAGGAAGGGACGTCAAACTATTTTAAAGGCTTGATGCTTATTCTATGCTATCTTATAGTTGCTGCCAGTTTTTTCGTACATGTAGACCCTAAAAGTGGTGAGTTTACTGATAATATACTGCCTAGAGTCATAGTATATATATTTTATCACGAGCAGAAGCTATAGACAAATCTCTAATCCTCTTATTGCTAAGAAAATCTTTCAACAATCAGTATGCCTAGTGTGTTGTCACCTGTTTCTTTCCCTATCAACTTTAGAGAGATGCATATAGTTGTATGTTTGGTATGAAATTTCTGTACTTCGAATTTACACCATTAGGAAACAGGATGCACTATCAGTGCGGTTCGTGTATGCTATACCAAAAGTAGATTTGGTTGTGCTGTTACAAGCAAAAATTAGCAGAAAGGAACAATTGATGAATTTAGTAAAAACTTAGATAGTATATTATTCTTATGAACTGATGATTATTGCCTAACTAATTTGAAGATAAGTAGATGTTAATAAAAGATTAAATTCTCCTATCTTTTAGTTGGGGGAAATTTCTTTCAAGAAGCTTGAGCTAAATAGATACTTCTCCCCCTCATATATGTTCACATTTATAATTAGAATCGTACCTCCAACTTTGGAAGACTGGAGTTACCAAACCCCTTTTATTGATATGACACATCCATGTGGCATGCACCACTCCTTCCTATATGATATAATCTAACTAGTTTTGCAGAATATGTAACTTTGCATTTGTGTCAATCATTTAGGCCTAAGTAAAATTAATGACAGGAGTTTACGTTTTGGTAAATAGTGTATTCTTAAGCTGGGCTGTCCACATTGTTGATCCTGTCAGTTTGGCACAACTCTGTTTTCAATCTAGTTGTGTTCAAGCTGTGTACTAGATGATTGGTAGTTCTACTTTAGGAAATTTACTTATAAAATTGAAACTTTTTAATGATGTTTAGAAAATTTACTGAAATACATGGCGTAACACTTACTTTAATTCTGCTTGTGGAATCTGGTACAGGTGATGACTAAATATAGTGCTGGCCTGACGGTGGCAGCTGTCCATGTTGCCTTTGTATACTCGGAAAGGTAGTACTAGTAAGCAGTGTGTTTGAAAGATTTCCCCAAAAAAGAATCTTCATCCTGCTTTCAGCATTCAACATGGCGTGGAAAACCATCAAGTAATCAGAGGCAATGCATTGCACTGTACTGGAAATTTTCAGCGTTGTACTATATTGAATTTTGAATGGATGATTTAATCTGTATTATTTTGATCTCCATAGTTTTCATTCATTTTACCATAAAATCTTAGTCTTTTTGGCTCTCATCATATCTAATGAATCGCATTTAAAGTAGCCAATCATTGCAAAGATTTTTTTTTCCTTCTATCTTTGTTGCTTTTAAGTGTCTTTTCGGCTTTATAGTAGTCAGTTTAGCAGCATGAGATTGAGAATGTGTCAAAGAAATCAATAGCTTTAATTTGATCGAAACGTTTGGCTACAAGTCTATCCTTGTATCATTCTAAGGAAACATCAACTTTATATTTAATTCTATAAACTCATTTACAACCAATAAGTTTCTTATCTTAGTAAGGATCCAGATGTTATTTTGTTGAAGAGCTTCAAACTCAAGAGTTATAGCTTAGATCCAGTAAGAATCTTAAACAACCTGGTTATATGTAGCAAGCTCACAAGTAGTGGAGATGGAAGAAATAAATCTAAATAGGTATATATATTGTGATAAGGCAAAGCATGTGAAAGAGGGTACTGTTGGTTAGTACTAGCAGTAACAACAGAGTTACAATGAAAATCTTGCAAGTATGCAAACTCATCTAGATCTTGCTAGCTTTCAAATAGAGTGATCAATACTGCCATAAAAAGAATTAGCATCGTTATAGGAGCAGATGGAATAGGAATAGTTTGATCCTTATCATGAACAAGATTAAACGTAGGAAGATCAAACAAAGATGATCAATACTCAATCTCCAATATTTTGCATACTCTACAACGATCAAACATAAAATGTTGCATTTATGTTTTAACGAATTTGAAAGAGGGGTATTTTAATCTTCATTCATTGTGAACTAATGCTTAAGATCCTAACTCAATCACTCAAAAAGATTATTACTTTTGCCACCTTATGGTTTCTGGAGCGCGCCCTACGAAATAACCAAAATGCCTCTATACATGACTTGTGCTACGGACACCCCTCAAAAACACCCTACAATTATAACATCCGTGACTTAAGTCACGAATATTATTTTTCAAAATTACTCATTTTTCCTACATCCGTGACTTAAGCCACGGAAGAGTATTTTGGTCATTTTGTAGGGCGCGCGAATAACCCATAAGGTGGCAAAAGGAAAAGTCCTAAAAAATATGCATTTTTTTGGCTGATGTGTATGTCCACTCTAACATCATTTTGGGTGAATTTCTTTTGACATACTCTAATTCTCTCGCGTGTCCCTTGAATTTTTGAAATTTTTTCAAAATTATCCTCTTCGAGTCTGTATTTTACACTTATATAAGTTCTAGAATCCGAACACCCACCAATACATATATAAATTTTTAAGATTCTACACGTTCAAGTTCTAGAACTTTAGCAATTTATTTTAGAACTTGAAACCTATTTTTACTAAGAAATTTTTTGTTTCTTAAGTTGTTTATGCATTTCAGATATTAATACTCCTCATGATTCTTCTGCTGATGTTAAGTCAGATATTGCATGGTGCTCCCCATAATGCGAAGTCAGTCATTGCAGTTGAAGTTGTAAGACGGTCCACACAAGAATTAAAAGCCAGTGTATAGTATAGTTGATATAAGATAGGGGTCAATATTCAAGACGATTAAACTTGAGACCCTTTAACAACCAAAACTCTCATAACATTTGCTCATGGTTTTTAATTTATAAAAAAAAATTAAATTGTTCACTTAGTTGTGTCATTGATTTTTATTTAAAGTTATATAAAATTATTTTTTTAAAATTTTTTTTACATGATTATAAATTATTACAAAATAAAGTTTGAAAAAAATACAATGTACCTAATGATATCATAAAATATAGATATCTTGTTTGTAATCATGTGACACACAACACATGATATGATAACCATTATCCTGTTTATATCATATTCTTCTGACGACTTACGAAGTCATTTTATTTTTATAATATGGAAGTATAGTGAGTACTTCAACCGTTACAACCGGTAAGATCCAGACTCGGTAGGGGACAACAACTATCCACCTTTTATATAAAGAGATATCCATCTTTTGTGAAGAGTTGCAAAACTCCTACTAAATCATGCCATCGAAAGATGGATAAAAGAAAAAGAAGTGGGGAGAAGGGAAAAAAATAGGTTTTTAAAAAAACAAAGAAGTGCATTTGTTTTAGTAAAAATAATATTTTGAGTACATGATGATAGAAAGGAAAGTTAGATCGGGATTGAATGATTTTGCAGAATAATTGTAAAATAAGATGAAAAGAACACACAACACAAGCTTGTAACTTATAATACATATGGTTGAGAAATAAGATGTGAAGGTGATGATCAATTTGGAACAGCTTCTGCTGCTAACTTTGCTCTGAGATCCTTACGCAAGATTTTTCCTGAAGGTGACTTGGGAATTGCATCAATGAAGAATACTCGACTTATTCTTTTGTAAAACACCACCTGTACGTAAGTAATTTCATTAATTAATTAGTTGAAAAATGAAGAATTAACTAGCAGCTAGGAAAAAGAAGGTACTGTAACCTGTTTGGAGATAAAGTGCTTAATTTCATCCTCGGTTAAGTCAGTGTGACCATTTGATCTCACAACAAATGCAACAGGTACCTCTCCGGCCGCTTCATCCTTCATTCTGATCGATCAAATTTAATTTATAAATAAATTGATTAATTATGTATATATTATGAATGAGAATGAAATATATATATATATATATATAGTCTCTTACGGGACAACAGCAGCATCAGAAATTTTGGGATGAGAAAGAAGAAGAGCTTCAAGTTCAGCTGGAGCAACTTGAAATCCTTTGTATTTGATCAATTCCTTCAATCTATCAACAATGAATAACTCATCGTCATCGTCAATATACCCAATATCACCTGTATGCAACCAGCCTTGTTTGTCAATCGTTCTCTGAGTTGCCTCCACATCATTTAGATAACCTTTCATGATCTGGTCTCCTCTTATGCAGATTTCACCAGATTGGTTTCTAGGTAAAGAATTACCAGTTTCAGGATCCACAATCTTCATCTCTGCATTTCTTACAACTGTTCCACACGCACCTGGTTTCACATTCACTGCTTCTTTGGCAAATGCTAAGCTCATTGTTAACACTGGCCCTGCCTCAGTCATTCCGTATCCCTGTATATATGTAATTAATTATTATTATACTTGTACAGGTACAGGTACAGGTACAGGTACAACTTTTTTTTTTTAATTAAGGATATTCAAATACTATAGTTAAAATGCCAACGTCGTCAAAGTTGTGAGATAACAGACGCAAACATGATTCATCAGCATAATCATCAGTACAACAAAACATATATATATATTTATAGTAGTACTACTAAATAAGCATAGGAAAATCTAACATCAAAATAAGCATGGGAATTTATATTATACAGTACACAACACACAATTTAATTGACATGATTTTTGTGGTCAAAATTGACGGGAAAATAAGGATCTAGCAGGCGCTGACATCGACATGTAACAATAAAAAAACATCAAGCAGCTGGTCACATGAGTATATTTATTGATATTAGTTTAGTTTGTTGCCTTTACTAAAATAATGAGAATAATTTGCCATCTCACAATTATTTAATTTATATAGGAAAAACGTAATACTAAATATTTATAGCTAGCAGTTTACTATCATAAGAATTTAATTTGTTTTTGGTGGTGTTTACACCGGAAGGGGTTTAATAATTTAGAGTTGGGCCATATGACAAAATATTTAATTTTTTAATAATATGAAAACAATTTATGTAGTACCATTTAATAAAAATAAAAATAGTTGAGACTTTATACGCAATATTGTGTTTGTTGTCTTATAGTATGAACTAACTAGTCAAAAACACCTCCTGTTATTTGTAGCTAGCTAACATTTTCATTGATTGCGTCATGATCATGAAATCTGATGCGGTGCAACAATTTAAATTTGTAGATACCATACTACTATAGTACTACTAGTCGAGAGTATATTATTAGTATATGTAATAAAAAGGTAATACAATAAAAATAAATATAAATAAAATATATCCCGGAAATAAGACATACGATCGATCTCTCGAGTAAGTGCGTGCAGTAGAGTATAGGGAACGGAATTAAATGCGTGATGGAATAAGAAAGAAATGTAAAAACGAAAATGAATGAAAGAAAGTAAGTAGCTATACACAACAACCTAACCTGTCCAAGTATTGCTTTGGGAAATTTGTTCCTAACAGTGTCTTCAAGTTCTTTGCCGAGTGGAGCACCTCCTGATTTCAATATCCTTATTGAAGACAGATCATATTTGTTAAGATCCGGCGACTTTGCAATCGCCAACACTATCGGAGGAACCACCGGTGCAACTGTAACTCCATGTTTGTTCACAAGACTCAAGAAACCATTTATGTCGAATTTTGGCATCAAAAGTATACTTGCCTTGGCTCTCAGTCCACATAGCAAAACTGAGTTTAGAGAGTATATGTGAAACAGAGGAAGCACACACAGTATCACATCTTCACTGCTATAATATAGATTTGGATTCTCTCCATCCACCTGCTGCGCTATGCTGCTCACCAATCCCTTGTGTGTTAACATCACCCCTTTTGGCAGACCGGTTGTCCCTGATGAATAAGGAAGCGCCACCACATCGTCAGGGTCGATCTTCACATCCGCCGGCAATTCCTTCTCATCAGCATCGATCAGTGTCGAGAAATGAACATGATCATCATCATCTTCTTCTTCTTCATCTTCTGTGGTGGTGGTGGTGGTGGTAGAGGGAGGGAGAGAGTCTATGAGCACCAACTTCTTCTTCTTGTTGTTGTTGTTGTGGTTGTCCAACAACAACTCCTTGACTTTGTCGTAGTAACATGCCTGTGTTATGATCAACTTGGCGTTGGAGGCTTTTGCTTGCTTTCCAATCTCCGCGGCCATGAAGAAAGGATTGGCTGCTGTGGCTATGGCGCCGAGATAAGAAGCTGCCAGAAAGGAGAAGACGAATTCAGGGGAATTGGGGAGGAGGATCATGATCACATCACCCTGTTGGACTCCCAATTTGTTGAGACCGGAGGCAACTTTACGAGAGGTGAGTTCAACGTCATGGTAGGTGTAGACCTTTCCGGTGGGTGCATTGATGAGACATGGACGTGAACCAAATTGGGACAGATTTTCAAAGCAATAAGAATGGAGGGGAAGGTGTTTTGGGATGTATATGTCTGGAAGTTTAGACCTGAATATTATTTCTTCTTGTTGTTCTGATGCTGCCATTGAATTGAATTGAAGGAGAATGAGGAAGATGAGAATTCTATCTATCTATCTATCTATCTATCTATCTATCTATCTATCTATCTATCTAACTTGTTGAAATATTGGAAGGAATTCCGACACAACTGGTAAACAACCTATGCTTTCTTCATTGTTTGTTTAATAATGTTATTTTTTGTTGGATTATAATACCAAAGGATTACGGCCCCGCAATTGTTGTTGGTAAGGGGCTATTTAGGAATTATATAAACATGTCATGGGTAGAGATGGAAAATGGAAACAATTATATTAAAAAAGTTGGTGAAGGGGAAATTAGATAGTTGGTGTGATGCAATGTGAGTGGTTATTTTACTTTCTTTGCTTCTGGTATGTATGGATAGATAGATGTACGTTGAAATTACTATGTCTTAATAATAATTGCAATGTGAGTGGGTTGTTGGATTGGGTTGAATTCTTGAGTGAAGTGGGTGGGGTCAATCAAAACAAAACAAAACAAAACAAAGGATTATCGGGTCGGACTCTACCTTCCTTTTACACCCACACACACCCAATCGAGGCTTTTCTTTTCACCTAACTCACCTCGAGACATTCTTGCATATGCACAATATTTAGGCACATATGCATCAATCAAAAAAATTAAAATGAAAATAAAATAATCACATTAATTAATATAATTTTAATCATTTTCCTTTTAACTTTTATTTATTTATTTATGTGTACGTGCCTAACACCGCAATTTTATGCTTGTGCGTAGGTAAGTATTTTCCACTCACCTCACCTCAATTTCATATGCCCAACCAAGGAACTTTCATTCTGTCCCATCTCCCACTCACTCTCTCAAATTGCTCTTTTATCCTTCTTCACCTACCACAACTCACCATCATCACAACAAGCATTACTTTTTCCCTTTCAATTCCGGTACATTTAAAAGTTCCACATTATTTTGAGAATCGAAGTCATAGTAATTTATGTAGAACGCTCACACTTCTCAATCTATTAAGATGTCTTATACAAAAGAACAAAATTGTGAGACTTGATCAAAGCACAAAACAGTCAATACTTCAGAATGTGGGTGGAGTTTAACATGGGAAAGTTGAATACTTTCCCATCATGCACAAATTGGATTTTTACCATTAGATCAAATAAAGAACAGATCACTATCATAGACACTCTGCACTAAATTTTTTTTCTGACCCTATCTTCACTGCCACTCTCTCTCCTCCATGGCCACCCACCACCGCCACCAGGAACATCAACACTTTCATCATACTTTAAAGTTTTCTCATTAAGTTTTAATTTGCTTGCTTGAAGATTTAGAAAGTTAGCTATAAATTACTTCTTGTTTGTTTGGATTAATACATTTATCAACTTCTCTTATCTTCCTTTTGTCCCCATCCAACGAGACTGAACAACTCCATTTGAGCAGGAACCACAACACAACTAGCAACACCATAAACCGTAAATAAAATTAAAAACACCATAACTAACCAACAATGTTTGAAACATGTCATATTTCAACAAACCTAGATGGGTTTAATTATGAAAATGGGTTTTCAATGTTACAATTTATTTGTATCATAAAAATTATTTAAAAACCATATATTTAAGTACAATTTTTCGGTTGCCCAATTGCTCTTGCATCTCTGCCTAAAGTGGTGGATTTTGATTTTTGCAATGTCTAGTTATAAAAATGGGTTTTCAGTGGCAAGGTCCAATGAGGTGGAGAAGAGAGAGATGAGTTGTAGAGGGTGATAGTTCAATCTAGTGTTGAGAGTCTATAATAATGATGTGTTCTTTATTTGATCCAGTGGTTCAAAACAACTTGTCCATGGTGGGAAAGTATTCAACTTTCCCATGTTAAACTCCACCATGTATTGCAGCATACTAAAGTAGATCAAACCATTTTATTTCTTGTCCGTTATTTTTTATGTAAAGGGCCTTTGTCCGTCCATCGGCTTTTCTCTGCAAAAATTACTTTTACTATCCTATGGTATGGGTTACTCGCGCGCCTTACGAAATGACAATTTTATCCTTCTGTTACATAAGTAACGGACGTTGTAAAAATAAATAATTTTTGTAAATGTCGTCTGCTACTTAAGTAGCGGATGTTATAAAAATAAAATCTAGTAGGGTGTTTTTAGGGGTGTCTGCGACTTAAGTAGTGAACAAGGGTATTTTGGTAGATCCGTAGGGCGCGCGAGAAAAAAGATAGGGTTACAAAAGTGATTGTCTTCTTTGTTCTGTCCCATTTACCATTTCAGCCCAATCTCATTATGGGCCTTTCGTGGACTGCTGTTCGTAATGAAAATTTATCTTTCCACCTCACACGTTTCATTTTAACCCTTCAAAAATCCAATTTTACCCCTAATTTATGAAAGCAAAACTTTGGTAAATACAAATTAAATTTTTGAAAAATTCGGAAAAACATTTGCCGAAGTTTTGCGATATAGAAACAGGTGTTTGAACCGTTTTTTTTTTCTTTCAAAAAACCCAGAAATAATGTTTTTCAGGTTCTATTTCCTCGATAAGTATTTTCCGAATTTTTGAAAAATTCGTTTGTATTTACCGAAATAATGGTTCAAGGACATAAATGGAAACCAGGGGGTGAAAAAGAAACATGGGGTGGGAAGGGAAATTTTTCATTCATAATATCCATGTACGACATCATTCCTCCAAATCTAAATCACACAACACAAGGGGTCTCCATCATAATTATACGTACATTGGACCATACAACAACTTATTAGGACAAATAAATAGTCTGCAAAATAAATTAATGATAGCATTCAAAGCTTAAAGAAATGAAGATCATCATATATAGGAAAGGAATGAAACCAAGTTCTATAGGAGGAATTCATTTGAAAATGAGTGAGGGAATGCAGCTTAAATTAAATCTGATTTATTATAGATAGATGATAACGACAGTCGCTAGTTTCATCAATACTTGTTAACGTCTTTAATTTATTTTTGTTGTTGATATAATTGTTAACTAACGTCTTTAGGATTGAGGAGGAGTTCATTGACATTATTACCACTGTATTTGTTAGTTCTTCAATTTTGATTAAATTGATTCACCAAGTTTTTTTTTCATCATAAACCAAGTATTTTTGCATGCAATGCAGATACTAATCTCTCGAGTCATGTGTGATCCAAATGGGTGACAAACTCACCCCAAGAGTTTTATTATTGCTGCATGCTCAAAAAACTAAATATCGAACACAAGACCTTGATTAATTTAGAAGAGATCTACATCATCTTATCTGAGTGCTTTTAAATACCAATGCATACACTTTTTGATACAATTTCATTGAATTCTGGCACCCCACAAAATTATATATTGATTTAAATTCTTCCATAAGTTATATAGAGAGGAGGAAAAAAGAGAGTGGTTACATTACATTAATTAATTGAAGGTTGAATTAATAAAAGAGGAAATCCGTTTAAGGGATAAATTGCATATATCTTTACATAACCTTGCACGGTCATTTGGCATTTTATATGATTTAGAGAGTGTTACCATCCTTGGTACGTCTGAATGGTCAGTGTGATTGGATGTTAACCTTACTCATTGGGCTCCCTATGAAGGTGAGAGAGGTTGAGCTAACTGCTTTCTTTCCCTTTATATATATATTGATATATTGATATTGATTGATTGAAGCAGCCAAATTATAAATTAGTACATGTGCACTAGTGGTGCATGTTCCCTAAGTAAAATATATCAATTTATATTAAGCTTTGCATACATTATGGAGTACTCAAATATTAATAGTAATGCGGTGATGATGTTTTTCCTTGCACTTGCAGTCATGTGTTCCAAAGGTTCTAGTGTTATGATAATCGTATCCAAGGATGGGAGTGGACATTATACAAGTGTGGGTGAAGCTATCAGAAATGCTCCGTATTATAGTGAGCAACCTTACAACATTCACATTTTGGCAGGCATTTACGAAGAGTACATTCTGATTCCACCAAGTAAGACTAATATTAAGCTCCTAGGTGATGGTTCAACCCACACAATAATACTGGGTCGCCAACATGGTTCCACCATAGGTACGCTAACTTCACTGTCTCATTTTTTTACTTTGTCACCACCAGTATTCGGTTTATTAGACTGCCTAATCTAATTTGGGGGTCATTTCTGACATCATCTATTTTTATTCTCACTAATTAACTTCCTTCATTAATTTTCTCAATTAATTAATTTATTATTATACATATTTTTCTTACTTTTGTGATTATACTAATGTTTAGTTTCCAACATGTATTAATGTTAATTTCTTAATCATGCATGAATAATACGTCTAAAGTAAAAAAAAAAAAGGTTGTTATATGTGTTTCGTATATATGCACAAATCACTCGAGATAAGGGTATGCATGTGAATCCAATATATTGGAAAATTAAATTGATTAATTTTTCAATCAAGAATTTCATCAACCATGTCTTTATTTGATCACGTATCAATTGAGGTCCTATTATTTTATATTTTAAAGCAAAATACTAAGGGTTGGAGGGGGTGTTATACCTGCTTGCAAGTTGCAACAAAATATAAACTAAGCAGATTTTTGCATACAAGAAAAGATATTTGCATTGGTGAATATATATTAATTAGATTACTGACTCCGCAATCAAATTGTAGAAAACAAGTGCAAACGCCCGCAACGACCTTAGAGGCTTAGACGTGTACTTAACCTATATATAATTGTTATTTTTTAATTAGGTATTTGGTATCCTACATACAACTACAAGAAAAATTATGACCTAATTGGGTCATGTATCGGTGTCACAAAACAGTACTCAATTTGATTTTTATTTATTTATTTTTTTAATTAAGTTGTTGTTGTAATTTTTAATTGAGTATTCTAGTCGTGATTCAAATGGTTATGGCAAAATTAATTCTTTTAAAAATTGTATTTATAAATTTAGGAGTCACAATTTTTATATATGATTTTTTGAACTCTTAAGGAATAAGTTTCAAAATCTCTGCTAAAAAAATAAAAAATATCAAACACAAATAGTATAAAACACATAACAAGTAACAACATACGTTTTCATATTTAACCATTTTACTTCAAACAACTTTGCGCACCATTATCCCATAGTAAAAGGCTCAATTATAGAGTCTCAATTGAGTTTTGGCAACCTACTACAAAAAAAGTTATAACTTAATTAGTTCTTAAATCGGCGTGACTAAAAAAAAAATCCTCAATTTGATTTTAAATTATTTTTAAAAATGACGGTCACTTAAAAGAAAAATTATTATTGATTAAAACTCTATATGGTAAAAGTAGCAAAAATTAACCGGTAGTGGAATAAAAACAACAAATAGTTCAAAAGTTTTTTTAGAGGAACTAATAGTTCATAAATAAATAGACAGAATAACATATTAAACTTAATATATATATATATATATATTTATTAAACTGTTAAATATATTTTTTATCTCTATTAGTGGCATTTTAAATTTAATCTTTGCTTAATTATTATTATAAATTTGGTCTTTAAAAAATTATCTTGCACTCAGTTTTGATTTTTATTGATGTTATCTCAATGTGTATTTTTTGTGTCAAAAAAAAAAAACTCAATGTGTATTTTACAACAAAAGTTTCTCCACAAAAGAGGAGCTCAAAATTTGATTTCTAGTCATGATTTTTGTTACTTTTATCTTGAATTTTTAACGTTTAAAAAATTCATATTTAATTTATTCATGTTAAAAAAATTAAGTTTATATGATATTTTAAACATGTCTGCAAAAAAATCATTCAAAAATTTAAATGTTTAATGATAATGAAATAAATTTAGGTTTTTTTTTTGATTTACAAACGAGTTGAGGATCGAACTTAAGACATCTAACATATTACCCAAACTATTAACTACTAGATCAAATTTAATGGTTTAAATGAATAAATGTAGTTTTAGTAATGACTAAAACTACGTGCAATACATTAGGGTAAAAACTTCATTTATATATTTTTTGGTACAATTCATATTTAGTCTCATATTATATTACAATATCTTTTTAAAAATAATAGAAGCTACAAGTACCAAAGATTATGTATGAGACACATAATGTGTCACACATTGAAGGAGTTTCAAAAAAGTGAAGATATGTGTCATTAAACTTCAAACTCCAAGTCGTGAATTTGAGTTAATAAAAATGAGATAATTTTAGGGCCCGTTTGATGGTCAGGATAAGAAGATAAGATATGATAAATATATCATATCCTATTTATATCTTCCATTTGATGTACCAATTGGATATGATATATTAATTCTATTTTTAATCCTATCATATTTGATCTTTGTATTTTTTATCCTCAGAATAAGTTGGGTTAAAAATATCCTATTGTAATTAGCAGCACTTTTTCTCATTTTGTCCTCTGCCGTCAGTGTAGCGTACACAACTCAGAATTCCCTTTCTTCTACCTCCAAACTCCCGTTTGATGCACATGATATGATATAGACAGGATATGATAAGAAACTGGATAAAATATAGGATATTTTTTTTTTTTTAAGCAAAAGAAGTGTAGAGGAAATCCACTGCACTATCCCAAATATATTAAACATAAAATAAAAGATAGTACAAAACTGGGGGGACATCAACCTGACCCAGTTAACCTTTTTGTAACAATTAAAGATAATACAATTAATTCTAGCTACAAGTGGTTTTAGATCCAACCCTAAAAGGTAAAAAACCAAAACAAACACGGACACAACGAACACTATCCAGCGAACCCACAAACGGGCGCGAAACCAAATAGCAAAAAAAAGGTGTGTCTGTATTTATTGAGGTAATAAACGGCGAATGAAACGACCGCCAACACGGACCGAATCAAGTGCCAACCGTCCCCTGTAAAAATACAGCAGACACAAACGGCTCTTTCGAGCCAAAGAAACCAATATTGCAAAACACAGGACAAGGAAACCAGAACAGCAACCAGCCCATCAGCAACAAGGTATGGAGTAAATCGCGGCAAATCCGATAAAACAGCCACCGTAAAACAGCGACTACAGCGGATGAAAACCCCAAAGGGGTGAAGAGGTGGTGCAGATAACAAACCCACAACAGGTTTTAAAAGCCAAACAACCCTCCATCAAATTACCAGAAAAGCTTTGAAACCAAACCGGCAACAAAACGGAAAGAGTTGTGTAAAAGAACTACAGACAGCCACCGTCGCGCCGGAGGTGGTGTCTGTTAGACCAAATCCGAACCAAAGAGCACAAACCCAGACAAATCAAGCCAAGCCCGATCGGAAACAGAACGTACTCGTCGTTACAGATCTGGAAGAGGGAGGTGAAGAGGGCCATAGCCGCTCCTTGCACCGCCATGGATGGCGGCTACATGATGAAAAGAAGGGGATTGGATGTTAGGGAAAAGAGAGCGGCGGTGAGGTGTTTTCTAGAGAGAAGGCAGAGGAAAAGGTTTAGAGAGAGGTGTTTTAATTTCCTCCAATAAAATATAGGATATGATAGTAACATGATAACACTTATCTTATCACGTGTTTGGTACACACATGAAAAGAAATAGGATAGCATTTTTTTTTCTCTTTTTCTTTTAATTTTTTTTTTTATATAATTCTATTGATCTTCAAAAAGAAATAAATAAATATGAACACCAAGTTTCTTCTCTCCTATAACAATCTGTAGCAGACCACCGTCATCAAGCACCGGTACAAATGTCAACACTTTAGGCTTACAATGCCCCAAATAGCTAAACAATTCTTCGAGACAGATAGAATCAACTCATATGCTTGACAAATCAACCCCCAAAAATCACAATAGCCAAGCACATGCCAAATTAATTGTTGATACCAATAAACTCCATTTGCAGAGTATATTTTCCAATCAAACTTAGAACAATTGACTAAAATAATTCCCATAATTTAACATAGATACAAGCCAAAGATTTACAATAATTTCACTCCTAAAGAATCCCCAAATTTGAACAATCGACAAATACAGAGGAAGTGAAAGGGCCAAAGGGAGAAAGGAAGAAGGAAGGGCGCGGTGGAAGAGAAGAAAGACAAGCAACAATTGGAGTTGTAGAAAATTGGAGTCGGTATATTTGGAGAGGAGAGGGATGGAGGAAGAAATCGTGCTGTTTGTTTTTGCAAAAAAAATGATACGCGTTTATTAGTTTCCAGAAATACTATCAGGTTGTTATCCCACCTAAAACTAAGGATTAAAATAACAAAGAGGCAATAGGATAGGATTAATGATGAAATTACTTTATCCTTTCCTATTGGTGTAACAAACATTGGATTTAAGCAGGATATGATAGTATTATCATATCATGTCCTCTTATCATGTGCATCAAACGGATGTCTCTCTCTCTCCACCGTCCACTACTTTCTTTCTCTCATCTAACACTGTCTTTTTCTCTTTTATGTTTCTGATCTAATCAATGTCTATTTTAATTTTTTTTCCATCAAATTTCTTTCAATTCATGAATAATAATACCCATCACACCATTACCCTTCTTCAATCCTAGTTATCTTCACAGTTTCAATTTTCATAAATCACACAACTTTTCAACAACTGTAATAACAACACTTTTTTCCACTACCATCATCATATTCGCCCCCTTAAGCTACAACTGCATCTTGTTCTTTTATACATCAAATAAATTCAGATTAAAATGCTTTTACACACGAACTCAGATTCAAATTCAAATGCCTTAGATCTACTACCGGACGACTGTGAATTCACGTCTCCAATTTATCTTTCTGATCATTCTATTTTTTGTTTGCGTCATATTATTGCTTGCAATTTCAATTTCACTCATGTTTCTTTCTATTTTATATATACAGTATGTATACATTTGATAATGGGCAATCAAGTTTATGTGAAGGAAAAAAATAAATTGGACTGTGAGGGTAATTTTGTCATTTTATTATGATATATATCATATCTTATTTGTTTTCATCTGCACATCAAACAAATGATAAGATACATGATTATCATGTTTATATTATATCCTGTCATTATCCAACTTTATATCATATCATGTCTTTATCTTATCCTGACCATCAAACGGACCCTTAAAGACTACATACCAAGATAACATAATTAGTGAGTCAAATGTGATCTTACATGGATAATGTTGTGAATTCGATAAAACCACACCAATAATCTCGTAGTGTGTGGGGCAAAACAAATAAAGCAACCAAACAACAACAGTGGAATATGGAATTATAATCACCAAAGCTAAAACTAATGAAAGCGATAAAGAACACAATAGAAATTGTTTATCCAGTTTGGTGTTAATGAACCTACTATGGGGGAGAGATAGCTTTCCTTTCCACTATCAAACTTCCGTTCCTTGATTACAATGAGATTTACGAGAGTTGCAGGAATTTAGAGTTTTCCTAAATTCTACCATTTTCCCAAATCTCTTCCCGTGACCAAGAGATTTCAATGATAGTATGATTACAAGATGAAACAAATGAGTACCCAACCCTAGGATTAACCAAAGAGAAACCCTCTTAAACCCTAGCCTCAATGTTGGAACAAACCCCTCTCAAAATTCTTGTTTTTCTCTCTCTTGGCTGCAACAAAACAGAAACAACACTTTATAAGTCGTGCTCGTGCCTGACGCAGGACTCACGGCGCCTAGCGCCGGTCACATATGAAGGTCAGCCAGCACGCAGCAGACCACTGCGCCTGGCGCAGCCAAGATGGCGCCAGAACCAGTCCATACCCCTGTTTCCTGCACAAGCTGGGTTTTCCAAGGCAATATCCAACAGATAATATTATGGACAAAAGAATTGTTGAGAAAAATTCGAATTTCCGTTCCTCATAAGGGTAATACAATGAGTGATAGAATTAATAGGCTCACTAGAAGCTTATGAATAAAAATTGAGTCATGAAGACAATAATACAGTTGAAAATGCATTTCGATAAAAGTTCAAATTAGTAATATTTGAAGACTGTCTATTGTCTTTATAGAAAATCAGTGAGACAGAGTAATTGATATAATTAATTTGAAGAAAATTAGTATTCCTCACTGAAAATGTTGCTTTAATTATGTTGGAATTAATAGTATTGATGAGAATGTGGGTGAATGCAGACATCCGTGGAAAGGGATTCATGGCACAGAACATTGGATTTGTGAACTCAGCGGGTTTAGATTCAAGCGCTGCAGTGGCCGTTCGTAACGAGGCAACCAATAGCATATTCTTTCAATGCTCCATCCAAGGATTCCAAGACACCTTATGGGCAGTTTCTGGCAGACAATTCTACAAGAACTGTGAAATCTATGGTACTGTTGATTTCATCTACGGCAATGCAGCCGCTGTATTTCAAGACTGCATGATTTACGCACGCTATCGACAGTTTGTGACATTCACGGCTCAGTCACGCGAGAATCCAAACGAGAAGACAGGTTTCACATTCCAACGTTGTAATTTCAGCATGTCACCTGAGGATGAGGAGAGAAAGTCAGAGGTGCGTGCCACGTTGGGTCGGCCTTGGAGGGCATATTCGACGGTTGCTATACTGCAGTGTTACATAGATTCAATGGTGGATCCTGGAGGTTGGGAACAGATGCCGGGACAGCCCATTGATAAGGTTACTTATGTGGAGTTTAAGAATGTTGGTCCTGGGTCTAACACTGATGGTAGAGTGAATTGGCCTGGTGTTAGAGTTCTTGGCAACCCAAATGAAGCACTCCCTTTCACTGCTTCCTATCTATTGGATGCTAACTCTTGGATTCCATCTACAGGTGTTCCATTTGATAGTGGACTTTAATATTCTTGTCTATGCATTGCTCATCTCTTCTCTTGTTATTATTAGACCACTATTCTTAAGCTTCAATATCAGTTCAGATGTACTATCATGTAATGTACCAAAAAAAGATGTACTATTACGCATTTAGAAAAAAAAATTAGCATTAAAATTGTGCAATTATGGTATTTTTCTTTTGAATTTGTGCATTTTTAGCTTTCACCACCAGTTTAATCTGGTTCGGAGGTCAGTTCTAACATCAAGTAGTTTCAGCCTCTTGTGATCGCAGTTACAGGAAATCAAGTGGCATCAATTTGAATAATTTGTGTCTTTTGAATAAACCCTTCTAAAATGTGAAAATATTACTTTTTAACTATTTAATTCACACTATCAGATCTTCAATAAATGCAAAAGTTAAAATGTATTTGATCAGTTTGTATCAAATGCATTTTACTTTTGTTTATATTTTAATTTTGAAAGGAGATTGAAAAAGACTTTCACTCACATTTTGAGTCTTGTGTGACACAATTTGAAAGTCTAACTAAACAATTTTGACCCGAAATCTAAAACATAAAGTAACAAGTAAAGAAGAGATGATTACAATTTTTGGCCTGCAAAACAGAAAATGCAACGTGCACCATCTTTTTCTAATTGACTATTCAATTTAAAGAGATTTTTAGTTTTCTAATTTATTAATTAATACTCAAACTTATTTTACCAACAATATTAAAGAATTGCTAAAAAAACAATATTAAAGAAGGCTCGCATTTTATATGTAGAGGTCGGGATTCGAACTCCGGACACTCTATTTATCCACCTTAAGAGTGGAATTAAGGTTTAAATAAGTACTTGCAAATTATCCTCAACCCTTTAGTTGAGAAAAAAGTTAAATCCACTATGAGTAATTTTTTTTTTTTTTTTTGACAGCAAACAAATGAACTCATTTAATTACTAATAACATGTTCAATAAAATATGGCATATGATCATGACACTGGGAACGAGATAAGACAACGACGCCCTTGTTAACATATGGGCATTATTCGCTTGTCGTCTACCGAAACTTATCTTAAAGTTTGGGAAAATAGAAAGTAAAGCTTTACAAGAATTTAAAATGGCTCATAATTCCGAATTGGTACCAATGTTACGGGAGATGCTGTCAACACCTTGCTTCCAATCAAGTTCGATAGACACCGCCGTTAAACCTCGATCACCAAGCCAAATTATCGCCTCTCTTTGACAGCATGCTTCCACCTCTTGTGGTTGTGGTTCCATAAAACCAAGCCGTTTTTGTTGCTATAAACTCTCGGTTATCACCTCTTAGACATTGGGTGCGTTTGTTTGGGATTTTTTTAAGAAAAAATCCATTTTATAATGTTGATAGTGTTTGTTATAGATTTTTTAAAAAATCATTTTCTTAAAAAAATCATTTTTAGCCCTAAAATGAAAAGCTATTTCTAATAGCTTTTCAAGAATCTATTTTTTTTAAACTAAGGAATCTAAGTGTATGAACTTCTTTTTTTAAAAAAATAGATTTTTATGATTGTAAACAAACACAAATTAGCTTTAGATTTTCTTCAAAATCTCTACAAAAAAATCTCTAGATTTTTTTTAAAAAAAATCATTTTTTTTTAAGCTTAAACAAACGGACCCATATAACAACGCCATATCATCCATGATCTTTGAAAATTGTCGCATCTACATTGCATTTTACCTCGCCCGTACGTACCTGGTTTTCTCCACCTGATCATGCTGCTACTGTTGTGCAATGTTGCTGCCCTGCTGTCTGAACCTGTGACAGCAGCTGTATGTTGCTGCTTCTGTTGCACAAGCTGCCACTGGTGCAGTGAGTCGCGCGCCAGCATGATCGATACAGCAGGTCTCATATCTCAATACCATTCCAAAGTTTATCATTCCTTTGCTTCCAAATACACCACATGAACATGTAAATTATGATTGGACAACAACTCTAGCAATTGGAAAAAAAGAGCAACAAAACCATCCGCAATTTCCAACCTATCCCGGATAAAATTCCACAGCCCTGCTTCAGCCCATACCTGTTAGCGCAGCCACTAAAAACAGAACACAAATCCACACGGATCTATAAGCACTCAGAGCAGATCCACACGGGTCTATACGCACACAGAACAGATCCACACGGATCTATATGTACACACACACAGTTGCAGAAACAATGTGTTTCTGCACTATCAAGATGAAACTAGAGATACCAGTTGGACTTAGAAAAACAATGAATAATGTTGAGAATGAAAAGTGAAAGAGAGAAGAGATTGAAGTGAAATATTGAGAGAAGGGAAGGAATTTTTATTCAATGACTTAATGAAACAATTACACATAGTTTCTTATTTATACAACTCATATAGTGCCAGCTATTTCAAACTAAATCATAACAGAAATCTAAATCTATCTAACTTGACTTAACTGTCAAGTAACAGAAATCATAACAAACTTCTAAAATCTGTGTAACTCGCTATGGCGTGCATCTTCTCGCCAGGCGAGTAACTTGGTATTTGAATTACTTCTTAACACACCCCCATAATTCAAATATCCAAACTTGTTACAGTCAACATCTTCTTTAACTCTTTGAATCTTTCAATCTTCATAGGCTTAGTGAATATGTCTGCTACTTGTATTTCTGTTTTGCAATGTGAGTTTCAACTTCCCTTTGCATACTTGATCTCTCAAAAAATGATACTTAGTCTCAATATGCTTACTTCTCCCATGTGTTATAGGATTTTTAGCTAAATTGATTGCTGACTTGTTGTCTATCAGTAGCTCAAAGTCTTCATTCCTGTTTACTTTCATCTCCATTAGTAGTGATTGCAACCAAACTCCTTGACAGGCTGCATGACAAGCTGAGATGTATTCAGCTTCACATGTAGATAAAGCAACCGCAGTTTGCTTTTTTGAACTCCAAGAGATTGGAGAATCAAATAGCTTGAACACATATCCCATGGTGCTTCTCCTTTCTATCTGATCACCACACCAATCTGAGTCACAATACCCAATTAAATTGCTCTTGTGATTCAGTGGTTTAGGAAACAAAATACCATGATCTGTAGTACCCTGCAAGTACCTCAGAATCCTCTTTACTGCTTGCATATGAGCTACTCTTGGCTTCTGCATAAACCTGCTTACCATTCCTACACTGTGACATATATCAGGCCTTGAATTGCAGGCATATCTCAAGCAACCAATCATTTGCTTGTACAAAGTACTATCCACTGTTTCACCCTCTTCATCATTGTTCAGCTTCAAGTTTGTTTCCATTGGTGAGTTTGCAGGATTGCAGTTCATCATATTGAACCTCTTCAATATGTCAGTGATGTACTTCTTTTGGTGAACTACTAAACCCTTGCTGGTTTCAGTAAATTCAAGTCCAAGAAAGTAATTCAAGTTACCTAGATCAGTCATTTCAAATTCCTTGTTCATTTGAAATTTGATTCTTTCAATTTCTCTTCTATTGCTTCCAGTGATCAACAAGTCATCTACATATAAGCACACTATACTTAGATCACTTTGATTCTGACCTTTCACATAAATTCCATGTTCAACAGTGCATTTAGTATAGCCAATTTGCTTCAGAAATTCATCTATTCTTCTATTCCAAGCCCTTGGTGCTTGCTTCAATCCATATAAAGCCTTGTTGAGCTTTAGTACTTTATGTTCTTCGCCTTTAACTTTGAATCCTTGTGGCTGTTCAACATAAACTTCCTCCTCAAGTTTGCCATTGAGAAAGGCAGACTTGACATCTAGTTGAACTATAGGCCAGCTCAAGTGATATGCAACTGCTACTACTAGCCTTACTGTCTCCAATCTGGCCACTGGTGCAAAAATCTCTGTGTAGTCTACACCTTCTTGTTGCAGAAATCCCTTTGCCACAAGTCTTGCTTTGTGTTTAGCTATACTACCATCTGCATTATGTTTCACTTTATACACCCATTTGACTGCAATTGACTTCTTATCTGTAGGTAGTGAAACTAATTGCCATGTATCATTCCTTTCAATGGATTGAATTTCCTCCTGCATTGCATTCCTCCATACTTATGACTTTGCTGCACTTGTGTAACTTAGTGGTTCTATATCAACAAATAAGGCTAAATGAACTATGTCACCATCATTTGTGATTAAGTTGTCTGGAATAGTATCAAAGTCCACTAAGTTTCTGTTTGGAGCTCTTTGCCTATCAGATCTTCTTAATGCATTCTCCGCATTGTTGTCATTCACTTGTGGAGGTGGATTGGCTTGTGTGACTGGTTCTTCATCTTCATCATGAAAAATGAATGGTAGTGTAGACTCTGAAGCATTACCAGTATTACTCCAATCCCATTGCTCTTTCTCATTGATAGTGACATCCCTACTAGCAATTAACTTCTTTGTAACTGGATTGTAAAGCTTGTAGGAGCCTGCAGTGTGATAACCAACTAGAATCAGTGCTTTACTCTTGTCATCTAACTTCTTTCTTTTCTGATCTGGGATGTGTCTATAACATAATGAACCAAACACCCTTAGATGCTTCACTGATGGTGTTGAATCATTCCATATAGCTTCAGGGACCTTGTCAAGGATCTTTGTAGGGCTTCTATTTAGTACATAGCATGCTGTTGTCACTGCTTCACCCCAGAATGCATTTGGTAGCTGCTTCTCTTTCAACATGCATCTTGTCATATCCATGATAGTTCTATTCCTCCTTTCACATAGTCCATTATGTTGAGGTGTGTATGGTGCTGTGATTTCATGCACTATACCTTCTCTTGTGCAGAAGTCTTTGAATGCAGTAGAGGTATATTTACCACCCCCATCACTCCTAAGTATTTTGATCTTTCTTTCTGCTTGTTTTTCTACCATGACTTTAAACTTCTGAAAAACATTGAGAACTTCATCTTTTGTCTTGATGAGATATAGCCACATCATTCTGCTATATTCATCAACAAATGATACAAAATACCTGTTTCCACCTAGTGACTCAGTGTCAAAAGGGCCACATACATCACTATACACTACATCCAGCTTGTTCTTGGCTCTCATTGCTATATGATCCACAAAAGATTTCCTTGACTGCTTACCAATTAAACAGTTTCTACACATATCTTTTGGAACTCTAATTTCTGGTAGTCCATTAACCATACAGTTATTCTTCAAATTGTTAAGACTTTTGAAATTTAGATGACCATACCTGAGATGCCATAACCATGATGTATCATGGATAACTTCACTTGCAAGGCAATGTGAATCTGAGGCAGTGAGTTTGACTTGAAAGGTCCTACTCTTTGACAATGGTGCACACAAGATCAACTTCTTATCATTATTGAAAACTTTCATTTCATTGTTGCACAGTGTCATGCTTAATCCCTTTTCTACCAATTGTCCTATGCTCAAAAGATTAGACTTCATATCTGGTACATACAGCACACCAGTTATCAATGCTTGATTTCCATTCTTGCCTTTGATCAACACATCACCAACACCTTCTGATTGAACTGTTCTGCTATCAGCAAATCTGATTGTTGATTTCTTTGAAGAATCATAGTTGATCAACCAACTCTTGTTGCCTGTCATGTGGGTAGAACACCCTGTATCCAAATACTAACCTTCATCATTTGGAAAACTATCATCTGTAGTAGCCATCATCTGAACTAACAATGACTCTTGATCAGAAACATTGTCATTCTCTGCAACATTAGCCTTGGATTCTTCATTATTGTACTTTCTTGGGACCTTCTTGCCTCTGCATTCACTTGCAAAATGCCCATACTTTTGACAGTTATAGCATTGAATATTCTTCTTGTTCATAGGTTTCTTGCCCTTACCATCATTCTTTGATGATTCACCCTTCTCTTGATCTTTCTTTAAGCCTTCTTGCTGTGAGTTTTGACTTTTGTACTTGTTCTTTCCCTTACCCTTGTAATTCTTGTTGAAGTTTTGAGCCTGCAATGCTTGTTCTTGGCCTCTATCTTTGGATCTTTCATTCACTCTCTGCTCGTGAGCTTCAAGTGAACACTGCAATTCTTCAACCCTCATTGTTGACAGATCTTTAGCCTCTTCTATTGCTACAGCAATTGTATCAAATTTGTAAGAAAGAGTTCTCATTATCTTACTTACAATACTTTGATCTGTCACTGTTTCACCACAGCTCTTCATTGCATTTGACACCTTTGTGATCCTATTGAAGTACTCAGAAACTTTCTCATTTGGCTCCATTTGCAGCAATTCAAATTGTCTCTTCAATGTTTGCAATCTTACTTGTTTTAATTTTTCATCTCCTGCATGACTTCTTTGCAGAATATCCCAGCACTCTTTTGAAGAACTTGCATTCTCAATCTTCTGAAAATTTGTTAGATCCACGCATTGATGAATAAAGAACATAGCTTTGAAATCCTTTTTCTTTAATGCTCTATATGCTTGCTGCTGAGCATCTGTTGCATTTGCAGGTAAGGCTTCAATGGCTGTTTCCACCACATCTTGTACTTCTTGAAACCCGAAAATAACTTTCATCTGCTTATGCCATCTATCCCAATTGCTGTATTCAAGTAGAGGAAGTTTCCCCCCAAAACTGTTGCCAAGATTCTCCAATGAGCTTGTCATTTTCGAATCGAATAGCAATACAGCAAAATCTGCAGAAGAATGTGTGAATCTTGATGGTTTCTTTACGAATCTTGCACCCACGAACCGTTGAGGCTCTAGATACCAGTTGTTAGCGCAGCCACTAAAAACAGAACACAGATCCACACGGATCTATAAGCACTCAGAGCATATCCACACGGGTCTATACGCACACAGAACAGATCCACACGGATCTATATGTACACACACACAGTTGCAGAAACAATGTGTTTCTGCACTATCAAGATGAAACTAGAGATACCAGTTGGACTTAGAAAAACAATGAATAATGTTGAGAATGAAAAGTGAAAGAGAGAAGAGATTGAAGTGAAATATTGAGAGAAGGGAAGGAATTTTTATTCAATGACTTAATGAAACAATTACACATAGTTTCTTATTTATACAACTCACATAGTGCCAGCTATTTCAAACTAAATCATAACAGAAATCTAAATCTATCTAACTTGACTTAACTGTTAAGTAACATAAATCATAACAAACTTCTAAAATCTGTATAACTCGCTATGGCGTGCATCTTCTCGCCAGACGAGTAACTTGGTATTTGAATTACTTCTTAACAATACCTCCTCAACTTTGTTACAACCGAAAAAATATGCCAATCATTTTCAAAGGACCGCTCACAATGAACGCATCGATCCATGCATTGAACTTCTCTTGTTCGAAGTCTTTGTTTTGTTGGGAGACATCCCCTCGCTAAAAAGACTTGTAGTCTAGTTATTACTAACAAGACTAATCTCTTTTGACTTGTTAACTAAATACGTCAGGTAAGTTAACTAAATTCTTATAATTTTTTTAAACTAAATTTCTTATAATTTTTTTGTTAAGTTGTTTAATGACTATAATTTTATTTTAATGTGAATAAATGAAATATTCGGTCTACCACATTTTGCGATGTTGCTAACACTACCAATCAAATTAAGATCACATAGATTTTTTATAATTTTTTTTCAAATGGCTAGATTCACATATTTAAATGGGGAGAATTGTAGAATCTGGAGTTCGACCCGCGACCACTAAAAATATTTGAATTGCAATGTCTGTCAGTAAATAAAACCTATAGTAATTGCATTAGTTTTTTTTTTTTTTTGAATTATACGGGAAGAGTATTATAGTTACTCTTATTCAAATATTAATTGGAATTGTGTGTATCATTGGTGAAACACAAGAAATTTCATATAGAGAAATTATCGAGGGGAAATTACACATGAATAAGTTAGTTAGTAATTAAATACATTTTAACTATAATGTGTGTCAAGGAAACAAATACATTGCAATTATACGGGAGGAGTGTTATAGTTACGGTGAGTAGAGTAGAAAAAGAAGAGGAACTCTTCAGTTTGATTGGACAAATATTAAAATATCTATTAATTGATTACTCTCATTGTAAATATAAAAATATATGATAGAAGTATTTTTATTTTATTTTATCTAGACCAATTTTTGCGTCGACCAGTTTTTCATTTTGATGATACTTGATTTTTTGCCTTAGTAAAAAAATAAAAATAAATAATACTTTTTTTTTTTGCTCTGTCTTTACGAGACATATAGTATTTTAAATAACTATTGTACATGAGGAAGTTGATAAAAAATTAAATAATAAGGGAAACAAGTTGTTGTTTAAAAAAATAAAAATTTAACTACTATATACAAAAAATAAGTCATTTGTTGATTCAAATTTTTAATTAACTATCATACACGGGGAATAAGTTGTTGATTAAAATTTTTAATCAAATATTATGCACTAATAACAAGTTATTGTTGATGAAATTTTTTTATTAACTATTGTACACAGGAAATTTGATAAAAAAATAAATAATAAGGGGAAAAATTGTTGATAAAAAATTTAAAATAACTACTATATACGAAAAATAAGTAGTTGTTGATGAAAAATTTTAATTAACTATTATACACGGGGAAGCTTACGAAAAAATCAAATAATATAGGAAACAAGTTATTGCTGATGAAAGTTTTTAATCAAATATCATACAAGAAAAACAAGATGTCATTGATGAAAAATTTTAATTAGTTATTCTATATGGAAAAATAATTAATAAAAAAAAAGAAATTATACGAAAAACAAGTTATGTTGATACTGACATAAAATTTGGGGTTATAAAAATTTGTTTTGAAACCCCCGACCCACAGGACGCGCCGAAGGCGCGACCCGTGCGGAGGCACGGGTATCAAACTAGTTAATAACAAAGGTATTGTGAAACAAAGCTCATAATGCATTATTAGGCTATAATGTTAACGACTAAATAGCATTCTAAAATCATCGCGTAAATGTCAACACACCTTGGCCCAGTTGGAAGTTTGGTTGGTGAGTATTTCCCGGTAAGCATACCAAGTCCTAGAGGACTGTAAGCAATCGAGAAAGGATTGTCTCCGGTAAATTTATCCTCCTGTGCAACTTCAGCCATTGGATTGAAAATAAAAAACATTAAAAAATTAAAATGTTGATTTTTAATGATGGATGTATCCACTGCTCCCTCTCCAATTACTTTTTCACAGGAGAGAATCCTTTCTCGTAAGCAATCACACAAATACCCAGAGAATCACATATACTCTTGATCTCTAGTTTATTTTAATGTGAATAAATGAAATATTCGGTCTACCACATTTTGCGATGTTGCTAACACTACCAATCAAATTAAGATCACATAGATTTTTTATAATTTTTTTTTCAAATGGCTAAATTCACATATTTAAATGGGGAGAATTGTGGAATGTGGAGTTCGACCCGCGACCACTACAATAATATCCTTGTTAGCTACCATTTGAGCTACATTTATGGGAAAAATATAATAAAATTGAAAATAGAGAAAAGATAATGAGTGGAAATGATTTGGATTCTCGTGGGGAATTATGTTATGTGGCGGGGAATGGAAAAGAAGTGATGAGATGAGATGGCGAAGCTGTTACTACCGTTATGGGTTCCAACTCCGAAGCTATCATTGAAATCGCAATTCTGTGTTCGGTGCTGCAGTAACAGTAAGACTAATCGTGATGATGTTGAAGATAACAATAAGAAGAAGTTGTCAAAGCAGTCTTCGTGGGAAGCCAAGGATGTTGATGGAAGAGATTATCTCTACAGGCTCGGCAAAGAAGCTGATAACATGAACATCGCCGTTGGTCAGCGTGCCGGCATCATCGATGATGTTTTTGTCGGCAATTTTCTCGGCAAAGACTGTAATTAATTAATTAATAATAATTATTATCAATCATCAATTTCTCATATAGATAGATGCTTGCTTGTAATTTAGTAGTACTAATGTAGCACTGTGTATGCAGCGGACATTGTGTTTGATTATCGTCAGAAAGTTACCAGATCCTTTGAATACCTTCAAGGCGATTATTACATCGCCCCTCTTTTCATGGTAAGTAACTACTACCAATACTCTCTTAATTAACTACTACTGTATTATTATTTTAATTAGTTCCTTAATTACTTGGTTTCACTAATTTGTTCTTTTGACAGGACAAAATTGGTAAGTTCCCTCAAAATCGCCCATTTTGAAGAGACCTTGGTAAAAACTTATTTATTTTTCCATTCTTGTACAAGTCATTCATTGTAACTTGCTAGTTAGTATTATTTGTCATTGTGTTTCTTCTTCAACCAAAATGATTTGCTTTCATATTGCACTTCTGATGACACAGTCTGTGCCTAAACTACTCTTAATTGGCATCTACTATTTAATACATTCAATTTTAGAATATGCTACTTACTTGTATATGATCCCTAAAGGGGAGCCTCAGTAACAGGTTCGAGTGGTAGAACTAGTCTCGTGCAATGACCTGCAATGTGTGGATGTGGATCCAACCCTTTTTGTTATCCATCTGGAACTCTGTATAACAAACAGGTTTCCCTTTTACTAATATGATTTGCATTACTGTAACTTCTTTTCTGTCAATGCAGCATGTCACATTGTCAAGAACTACATTTCTCATCTCCTCAATGCTAAAGTTCCTTTAATTCTAGGTATTATTTATCAACCAATATGAAAAATAAAATAATAATTGCCTGGGATTCATTTTAGATTGTTTTTTCACTATATTGTACTTGTAAGGTTCCAACTCACCTGTTGTTACAGAGATTATTAAAAAACTAAAATTAGTGTCTCTTAGTCCTAAATGTGATATTGATTTTCACATTCAATGTAATTTCAAATTTAATCAGGCCAAAAAAGTGAAAATAAAGATATGCCGTTCAGGCTTCATGTAGAATCTAAATGCATTTAGAAAAGTTTTGAAAGTTGATTTTTATTTTCACTTTCTTCCAGGTATTTGGGGAGGTAAAGGGCAAGGAAAAACATTTCAAACAGAACTTATATTTCGGGCCATGGGAGTTGAACCTGTAATTATGTCTGCAGGGGAATTAGAATCAGAAAATGCTGGTAAGCTGTTTGCTTTTATAAACATAGTTCTTTCAAATAAATAAAATATGATATAGAAAGTGAACAAAAAATGTCTATTTTTTTTTTTATGATATTGAGAAATGTCTATTTTCATCACATAATAACATGCTGAAGCTAATTAATTCTTGCATCTCACGCAATAAAAGATTGATGGCATTATTCTGATTTTTTATTTTTATATTTATTTTCTCTTTGTTTTTAACATTAGAATGAATTTAATTATACCCTCCAATACAGTTTCTTTAAGTTTAATTTACATATATTTGCATACACAATATGTGTAACTGATAGAAATGCATCATCCTACGAATTTCCATTAATAGGAGAGCCAGGAAGATTGATTCGTGAGCGCTATAGAACAGCATCTCAAGTGGTCCAGAATCAAGTTAGGAGTTTTAAACTTTTCCGTATGTCTTGATTTTGATGTTTTTATATTACTTTATGGGATTAGTTATACATGTTTGCCTAGGGATAAGATAATATTCCATTCATTCAAAGAAATTGAACATTATGATATATATCTTCTTGACTTTGCATTGCCTATGTTGTATGCAGAAAATAATGCTAATGTTAACCATTTTGAATAAAGTATTTGTGACTCGGTTTAAGCTAATAATAGAGGCTTTTGATATTGATCACCCAAAAATCGTTTTGCATACTACATATTTTTCTGCCCATGGTTTTTCTGCATCCTCCCTTTTCCAGCTTTATTTCCTGATTAGTTTACTTGGTAACATTTAGTATTTGCATACTACTGAAACACATAAAAAAAAAACACTGGAAGGGGGTTGAATTGTGTTTCTAAGAATTTTTTAAAATGGTCACATTTCTTTCAAAATATAATCACAAAGGCTTTAGATGATAGCATCGTCTAATAAAAGTCAGATGATTTCACATAAATAGATTTTGGAAACCATGTTTTGTATGCAGTCTGTATCTTCTACTAGCCTTAGATGATAGATCTCGATGGATTTTATTTTTTTTAAGAAAAACTTGTTAGATAATCTTGGAAACCACACTTTAACTCCTTGTTAGTTTAATTAGTTCACAAAACAAGAATCTGAAAACAGAGAAAAGGGTGAAAGGAAGGATGCAGAGATTTTTCTGCTTCTAAGACTGAAATATGTTTGACACATCCAGTTATTTTGAATTTGAATTTTGAGAAGCAACTAACACGAGTGGATGCTGATGTTATCTTTACTTGTCAAAAGTTGTGCGATTGCAGAAGGTGTATGACAGTTTAGTACAAAAGTTGTTAAAGAACTTCCCTTTAAGTGGTTATACCAAAGGCATGACAACCTAGAGTTCTCTTCTTCTTTTTTTTCGTGTTTCATTTGAAGTGATATCACATGTGTTGCTCAAGGCTTTCTTTTCTAGAATCAACTTCCCTTAATGTTAGGAATCTTCCTCAACACACCTTTGCCTTGAACTGTTTTTATCATCAGATCAATTGTCTAACTTCTTGGCATGGATATCGTCTATTTTTCATATGATATCATCAGAAAATTCTGATGGATGATGTAGAAAGACATTGCACAGACTTTGTTATCTGACTTAGAGTAAGAGTAGATGTTGCCATTGTAATTTTCTTCAACTCGAGGAGTGTTTGGATTTACCAAAATATGGAGTCTCAAGGCATCAGAGATCTTGAAACTTAAAACTAACATACTAAATTATATTTATCGTAAATAGAATTCAATTTACAAAGAAAGGAAAGCCTAACCTCCTATCCTGCATCTTTGACTGGTGTTATGTCTATTAAAAACACTAAATTATGATATACTGAAGGTTGATGTGTCCAATGCTCCCATTCTACTGTGGATGAAATAGCTTAAAATTGTGTAAACCCGTTTTACCTATAGAGCAATATTTATTATTCGAACAATGATACCGCATTTCCTTAATCTGCTGAAGCAGTCTAGATTTGCTTTCCTGATACAGGGAAAGATGAGCTGTTTAATGATCAATGACATTGATGCTGGTCTTGGTAGATTTGGTAAGCTAACATTTGATTAGACAGAAGATGATTATTTGCAATTTTTATTCCATATCCCTTTTTTTTGTTCATACACTGTAGTTTGTGTGTGCACGTGTGTTTCATTGCATCTCCTAGTGTTTCAGTTACTTGGTCAACCCTTACTGAACATACCTTTCCTGCTTTAATACAGGGTATACTCAAATGACTGTCAACAACCAAATTGTTGTTGGGACTCTTATGAATCTGTGTGATAATCCTACAAGAGTTAGTGTTGGTCAAGATTGGCGAGAATCAGATGTCACAAACAGAATTCCAATCATTGTAACAGGAAATGATCTTTCAACTATTTATGCTCCACTGATACGCGATGGAAGGATGGATAAATTTTATTGGTAAATTGTCATCTGTCTTATTCTAAGATTAATATACCTGACATTCATGAATTCTAGTTACGGAGTTTTTTCCATGTGCCTAGTTGGATAAAAGGTTTTAGTTGAAATTTTACATAGTATTGTGGGATTAATTTTCATGATCGATGTGATTGACAAAGCTATGTTTTAGCATAATTACCTCATATATCGCATTGCTAATGTAATGATTCTGAAGTATCTGATTTCATGAAACTAGGTAAACTATGTTACTTCCCTAAAATAGTAAAATGTTGTCTGTAAATGTGGACAGGCAGCCTAACCGTGAAGATATAGTGAATATTGTTCACCGAATGTATGAGAAAGATGGCATATCTATGGATGAAGTTGAAAAAATTGTGAACACTTTTCCTAATCAAGGTACTTATCTGTATGCTATGTAGGTCCATAAAAATTCTATTTATCTGTTTTGTTGTTAAAACATGATTAGTAAGAAGTATATGTTATTGTTCAATATAAAGTATAAATAAGTAGTACGATATAAATTGTTGCCGTTGCTTATTTATTTATATTTCATGCTGCCTATTTTATTCTATACTTATTATTTGTGACTGATGTTGCCTGTAGAGTACCCTTATTTTATCACTTTCATTCTTTAAATAACTTATTTTCCTTGCTTACCAAATTTGTACTGAGAATAGAGAGAGGAATGTGCCATGTCTGAGATATTATGTCTTTTCTCATTTAGAGCCCATTGTTTTGATTTTTTAAAGTGATTTTAATGTTGTGTAAACAGGTATTATTTCTTTATGTAAATCAGAAACTATTTTTCGCTTGTTTGTTTAGAAAAAGCTCCTTTCTTTTGAAATAATTTCAATTTTTGCTTTTTGTCAAAAGCTACTCAGTAGTTTCTCAAAATAAGCAGAAACCTGTTTTCTTTTTCATGTGTGTGTGTGTGTGTGTGTTTTAAGTTTAAACAAACAATCTAAAACATTTGTAATGTGAATTCCAAAACTTTAACAAACGCACTCTTATTTTGATACTGGCAGCATTGGACTTTTATGGAGCTTTAAGATCACGTACATATGACAAATCTATTTTAAAGGTATGCACATACCCAAGTTTACATTAATATCTTACTGATCTATCTGACTTTCCATATGAAAAAATTCTAATATTTTATTACTGTTCGGTTAAATATTAATGGTAATTTTCATATGTGACTCTTTTTTTGAAAAAGCTAAATTAACCCATCCGAATTGGCACCAGAGAGAATCAAACCTGAGACCTTAAGGAAGAACACACTCCCAGGTCCCAAGTCAATACCACCAGACCAACCCAAGTGGGTTTATTATGTGACTCTTACATTTTGCACTGTAAAAATTATTCTTCATCCATCACCTGAGATACTTTTGTAGGGTGTAGGAGTGGAACAAAAGCTAATCCAAAAGAATCCCATGTCAGTTCCTTATTATGTACTTAAAATCCTATCGGAAATGTAAGCAACAATCAGTTAGAATTACGTACTTGCATAGAAAATCCTATCACAACATTTGTCTACTCCTTCCTTTTGTAATGTCTTTTGAGTTAACCAGTTGATGATTGCCCAATCGGTGTCGTGATTGTCAAGAAAAAAGATCTAGGGTGTGAACCAACCCTCAACCTGTATGAAGGCAATATCCTTATTCTAGTATTAATTATTATGGACAAAACTGTGAACTCTCTGATCTCTCTGCATGTCGGGTACTGTTCTGGAGTACCAATCAACTATGCAGTATGCAAAAACGAATTGGCAGGTTTAGTGCCAATGAGCTAGTTCAAGTTGCTTAAAGTCCTCAGTACTGTCTGGTGTTTGATGGTGGCTTTCTCTGTCCAAGTAGACATTTGACATTTTGATCCATGGTTTTCTCAACAGGGTAACAATCGACAAGATTCCTTGATCTAGTACAGTTTATATCATCTAATACACCCCTCCCTCTCATTCAAGAAAAGATTTGAGGCATGAAAATGCACATGCCCATTGTGTACCTTGTCATGAAATTTGGTTTAGTTGCAAAAATTTGAAGCATAAAAAATTGAACTTCTCACCATTTGATCGTAAAAGGCTCTAATATCACAAAAAGATATATGATCTAGAGAGAGAACCCTGAATGTGTAAATTTCTGTTAACTTGCATTTTAATATTTGTTTATAATAAGGGAATGTGTAAAGTTTGACTGATACAACTATGCAACATAAATAGCAATAAATATTTCGACAATGGAAGTTGACAGCCGCCATTATATTTCCTTGATATCCACATTTTTACTTTTTCCCCACAAAGATTGTTTCTAATGACGTACAAACTTGTGATGGATTGTAGTGGGTTGATGATATTGGAGGCGCTGAAAATTTTGCATCCAATTTTCTCAAAAGAAAAAAGGACCAGAATCTTCCTGTATTTATTCCTCCAGAGGTAAATAGTCGGCCATGTTTTTGTTGTTCGGTTCTTATGATGTGTCTTGTTGTAGTAAGCTAACTGATTAGTAATTAGCTGTTTCCTGCTAACCAAATTAATAATATTGATGAAATATTGATTCAGCTAATTTATAAGTTGAAATATTGTTTATAGACAAACGTGAAATTATAAGATCTAAATACAGCCAAAATAATTAGGGTCATGGACTTCACATTGTAGTTTTATTCAAATAGACTTGGCTTATTTAATTATATTTAGAAGTAAACGAGCTAAAATTGTTATGAACAATTATTGATATTATCATGCAAGCATGGTCTATGTTTATAGTTTTCCATTGGATAGATAGAAGATGATTAGTCTAGTTTTTAATTAAATGTGATGATGTCTTAAACTGTGATTTTCAACAGTATGGTACAATTTGATTTCTGAAATTGAAAACTCAGAATTTAAAAATTTCAAGGACGCTAGTTTATCTTCAAGAATTTCCACTTCCACCCGTGATATTTTACCTTGTGATTCTTTTATCTTTATCTCTCTTGCACTTAGAAAGAGATATTTCGTTATTAGTATTTGTTTCAGTAACAGTGTAATAATACTGACTCTCATGTCAATTCATTCGCTGCAACATTAGACATGTAAAGTTCTTAGCTAATGCTTCTGATATTTGGTGATTTCTTTTCATTCACAAAAATTGTTGAAGTGTTTCATTTCTATTATTGTTTTTCTAATAGATTTGGTTTATTGGAAATAATACAACTGCTTTTGTATTTGGTTGGACAGCAAACAACGGATTCTTTACTTGAGTCGGGTTATTCTCTGCTCAAAGAACAACAGTTGATAATGGAAAATAAACTTTCAAAGGAATACATGAAGAACATAGAAGACTAATTAATATAAAGGAAATTGATTCTCAGGTGCAGAGTCCTCAAGAATTATGATTGTGAAGTTGCTACCTTCGCTAAGGTTCACTTTTGAGCAGGGTGCTTCTCTTTTTTTTTTTTCTTTTTTTTTTTTGTGTTATTTATCTGGAGTGCACCCATTTATGATGAAGAAATGAGTGAAATATTATCGTACATTAGTGCAATGATATACATACTGTAATCTTATGTTGCATGCAGAATTGCACAAATAATTACTCAATAATAAATTCTGGTTGATTTTGGTCATCCTCTACCCTAATTAAACATTTTATTTGTGACTAAATGTCTTATTACTATTAGCGACAGTAAACTTCATGTGTTATAATGGATGGATTACTCTGTAAGTTACACAATGATATTGATAGAAGCTCATGTTTACACATTTGGACATCCTCTGCCTTTTGAGTATTGACGTAACACAAGCGCTTAAGCCTAGTAAGTAATCACTTCCTTGCAGTTAAGAGATTTCAAGGCTAATAATCATTTTGTATATGAACCAACTCATTAGCATTTTAGGAACATGTATGACCGTGGCCTAAAGTGGTCTTGTCTCCATATAAATTACTCCCACCAAGAATATCATTGCATTCGTGTGACTGGCCACCACAGAATAAGAATATATATGCAAATCTCTAGATGATTTGGATTTAGAGCTTTTAGTTAACACTATTGATAATAAGAGATGTTTGATTGTTACCAAATGTTAATACTATAAATTAAATTTAAAGAATTCATATAAATCCTCTAAAACTTCTCTTCAATATAATTTTTTAGTTCCATCAAATTTTTGTATTATGAAAAAAAAACCTTTAAACTTCTCCCCCGAACTCGAGCACGGATAGTTAGGCGGCTAGGGGGGAGGGGCGGCTGCCTATTCAATCAATCTCCAGCCACTCAGTGTCGCTATTGGTGCGAGTTGTAAGGAAGGAGTCTTGGGCTCTTCTATTTCTTTCACTTTTTTTTTTCTTTTAAAAATTGAGAATTACTTTTGCCACCCTACTCTTTTTGGGGCGCGCCCTACGAAATTACCAAAATACTCATGTCCGTGACTTAAGTTGTCCGTGCCTTAAGAAGTGAATGTGAGAAAAATGGGGGCTTCAGAACCAAACCCCCTTCAGGCACCCTACGCTGTAAAGTTCACACATCCGTGACTTAAGTAGCGGACACTTAAAATATATCCGCGGCATAAGTCACGGACAGGCGTAACGTATATAAGCAACACACACCTTCTTCCCACTCATTCTGTCAGTTTCAAAACACGAGACAAATACTCCCAAACCGCTCCAAAACCCCAATTTCGTATTTCAACTCCAAATTCACTCATTTCTTCGCCATTCTACTCGGAATCTACTCGCAAACATCATGGCACCAACGAAAAACAAGGTTAGTTCATTTAATCAGATTATTTCTTTTTTTTTCGCGATTTTTTTTGTGTTCTTGATTGTTACTATCTGTGGCTTAGGGCACGGATTTAGTTTGCATGTTGTTATTGCTTGGATTAAATTTGATTTCGTGTTGTTAATGTTGTTGATTTCTATTGATTAGGCTGAAAAATTAGGATAAATGGCTACGGTTTCGTTAATTTTTTTTGTTCATCTGTCACTGATACATCTGTGGCCTAGGGCATGGATTTGTCTGTGTTGTTATTGCTTGATTTGAACATTGGTTTTTGTTTTATTTCAGCAGGTAAGAGGAAGGATCAGGCACCACCTGAGCATGAGTCTTCAAAGCGGCCCAAAGGTCCAACCGCTTCTGTACGGCGGGAAAGAGAAAGGGTCGTGCACGAGGCTGGGGGTCCTCCTCGGCAACAACGGAAGGAGGCCCACAAACAGGCTAAGGCTCAGGCTCATGCACAGGCTGAGGCATCACATTCTGAGGCTGATGCTGCATGACATGTTGTCGACCTGCCTGAGGGTGCACTAGGTGCAGTTCGAGAGGTTCAGGCTTCATCATTACCTGATCATGGGTCAGCTGATTCAGAGGGTCAGGAGCTCAGCGAGCATGAGTTTGCTGACGAGGAGGAGGAGGATGTGGTGCTATTGCGGGAGCCGACCTTACCGAAGAGAAAGAAGAAGAACGTGAAAGGTCCACTTTGGAGCGACTGTCGTTTTGGAGACGTAGTGCCGGTGGAGTTTCCTGGAGGGCCGAAGGATAAGGATGTGGTATCCTCTTACGGATCCCACATCGCTAGATATGTATACGAGGGCTTCGTAAGTATCGATTTTTTTTTTTAAAATTTTTTTTGACCTATGTTTATGCAATTGTAATTAACTTAATTTTATTTGTATATTTTTTCTTTGCTTGCAAGATCGTGTGGAGCTCACCCCCATCAGCCACAGGAGAAAGCTAAGGGTGTTCAACCAAAGCTCCCGAATGAAGCTTGGTTTGTTGACAGGATAGCCAAGACTGGCTTGGCGGACCTCTCCAAGACCGGCCACATGATGGTGGATCCGTTTCTGATCAGTGCTTTTGCGGAGAGGTGGCACGAGGAGACCTCCAGCTTCCACATGTCGGCTGGGGAGGTGACAGTGACACTGGATGATGTGTCTTGTCTACTGCATCTCTCGAACGTGGGGCGACTGCCGGATCATCAGTATGTCAACAAAGAGGAGGGTACGAAGTTGATGGTGGATCTTTGTGGGGCTGACCCAGCTGATATTGAGAATGAGATGGTTAAGACCAAAGGGTCGCATGTCAGGCACACGTACCTGCAGACGCATTTCCAGACCCTTCGAGCCCATATTGATGCTTATGAGGTGGAGGAGAATCAAGATGAGGTTTTGAGGCACCAGAACTTCGCTCTCAGGACCTATCTGCTACTGCTGGTGGGCTACACTATGTTTGCCGACACGAGCAAGAATTGTGTGTACATCCACCACGTGAAGAACTTTGACGACCTGGAGATTGTCTCTGAGATTGCATGGGGTCCAGCTGCGCTCGTATGCCTTTACAAGGGCCTCACCGCTTGCACCGCACCCTCCGTCAGCACCCTCGCAGGTTGCATGACTCTGCTTCAAGTACCTAACTTTATTTTTTACATTGTTAATTTTAAAATTAATTGTTTATTTTATAAGCCACGTAGTTAATTCTTATTTAATTGTATTTTTTGTAGGCATGGATCCACCACCACTTCCCGACTCTGTGTGAACGTCTGGAGGACGAGAGATACGATGAGACCATGCCTGCTGCCAACAGATACAGTCCAAGAGGAGGTGACCAATTTGTTCCTCCAAGAAGAGTGTCGCTGGATCGCCTGCTGGGATGCGACATCCACTGGACCCCATATGATACGCACAGGGCTACACGGCCATTGGATGAGGTGTGCTTTTACTCTGGTTGGCTCAGATGTGGAGGCAAGATGGTCATGTACCTGCCTGAGCGTGTCCTTAGGCAGTTCGGTCACGTGCAGAGCATTCCCCGTCATCCTCGTGAGTCTGCACCTCTGTTCCTCACCGCTCCAGCCACTGCTTTGATTACGGTTTCATTGCACTTTGCCGGTTTTATGGAGCGGGTGTTGACGGCAGCACAGAGGGGACCGCTTGTTATCGATCCTTGGTATGCTGTGTCCGGCTACATGCGGTGGTATTTCCGGATCTCACATCCATACATGACGCCTCTGCGAGGAGATCCACCGAGGCCATGTGAGCAGGAGGCCATTATGGAGGAGCAGACTGAGTTGGTTGGACCCCTGGCGTCACGTCTTGAGGGCAAATTGACTGCGATTTGGGGGATTGTAGACAGAATATTAGTGTCTGGGGAGTTAGTGGAGGACTCGCATGTGTTGGCGGAGGTTAGGGAAATTATACGGTTGTCCTACTTTTATGTGGATGAAAATAGTTATCAGAGGAGGGGTGGTGGACGGGCGGCTACGCAGTGGCCTTTGTTGTTGATTTTATGTTATTTTGTTGTTGAATGTTCGGATGATTTTTTTTGTTGTTTGGATAATTTTATAATTTGTATGAAGTATTTTCTTAACTTTTGGTTAATTTTACGCGGTATTTTTTTAGCCTTGTTTGGATAATTTTACGCATATTAACATCGAAAAAAACTAAATCGTTTGCATTCTGATTGGATAATTACGCGCATTAATACAGATAAAAATGTCTGCGGCGAAAACAGGTCCAAAAGGACTAGCTTTGATGCAAGTTTCTGTTTCTCAGTTTCCTGTCACAGGAACATCCGTGGCTTTAGCCACGGACGCCCCACGACCTCTGTTCGTGGCTTGAGTCACAAATTCAATGATAATTGCATAGGTTCCGCGCCTTAGGTAACGGATGACAAAGTGACAGGATGCTCAAAAACACCAGAATTAGTAATGGAAGAAAGGCAAAACGTGGTATAACCATAATTTTTTTATTGATACATCAGACACAAAAATTACATCGATTTAAATATTACATCCTTAATTTTAATTTCTAATTAAATAAACTAAACGGGTTACTCTTGTGAAATTTTGTCGCCGGAGGGTGAAATTGCAGGTCAGTAGAAACTTTCAACAGGTACGCGATACCCACTCATACCTACCGATTTTGGCTTCAAATCCAACAGAAACCATCAGAACAACACCCATCTTTCAAGGAATCACCGTTTAATCTTTCGGTTAGTCATAGCTTACCCAATAATTAGGACACAAAAAGTCTCTCGTCGATTAACATATTGCACCCAACCATGGCGAATAAACACACCGAAGGGTGCAATATAACTAACCGACGAACGACTATGCGCCGAATTACACACGAAATGGAAAAAATTAAACATAGTAACATTACTAAAAATAAAAAATTGAAACAGAGGAAGAGAAAGAGAGGTGCGAGTGATGAAAATTATTATACCTTCCATTTATAGGCAATTTGGCCGTCCACGTGGCCAATTAAAACTCGCCATGTAGCAAGCCATTGACTGAAACATGAGTCACTTACGACCGACAGTTTCGTGACTTAAGCCACGGACGTGCGGTGAGAATTGCTTAATTATTGCTCATTTTTTCCTACATCTATGACTTAAGCCACAAAGAATATTTTGGTCATTTCGTATGGCGCACGAATAAACCATAGAATGACAAAAACAATTCTCTAAAAATTCTACTCTACCCTCTCTCCTAAAAGTTACTGTATGATCGATACTCCAATATTTCTTTGCATTATATAGATAGTTGGATACTACATTGAATTTTACCTTTGGAATGTTTTCCGAACATTGTATAAGTTATTTTTGTTGATATACGGAATATTTGTAATTAACACATTTAATTTGCTAATTGGTGATCAATAATACTAACTTTACACTTTAAACTTTAAACTAAAATTGTTCACTTCACAAAAAACAAGAATGCATTTCCTCACTTTATTATGGTGATAAAAAGAGTCTTCAAGTTGAACAAAACCACTAAGAAAAAACAACCAAACCAATGTATAGTAACCAATAACTAATCAGAGTATCAATCCAACGTGTCTTGGATTCCTTTAGGGTCACCATTTATCTATATTTTCTGTTGGTTTGTAATTCAAGCTCTGCTGAATTCTGATGCTCATCAGAAGCTGAACTCATCAGAACCTGAAGCAACCAACTTCTGATGCTCACATAGCTTCTGAAGGTCACAGGTTCTGATGGAACAGGTTCTGAAGCAACAGCTTCTGAAGCTGCTTAGCTTCTGCTCTGTTTTAGTAGTTAGCTAGCGTAGTTAGTTAGTTAGTTATTCTTTTGTTTTGTCCTAGGTAGTTAAGGCAGTTGCACTTTACGCAACCCCCTCTTGTATATATATAACTACTAAGGCCCTTTGTGGAAGAATAAGATTTTTACTTTTTCCTTTATTCATTCTCTTCATGTTTTATTCATAGTTCTCGTTTTCTTTCTTAGTGTTCTAAGTTCTTTGTTGTTCATTCTTTGTGAGAGTTTATCTCCAACAAAGTGGTATCTAGAGCTCGTACGATCCAGAGGGATCTTGATTCGTTCTTGAAAGAAGAATCAGGTTGAAAGTGAATCAACCATGGCTGGGAACAACAATTTCCATGCGAATTTGCCAGTTTTCGATGGAAAGAATTGGGATAGATGGGTGAAGCAGATGAAGGTGATATTCAATGTTCAAGAAGTGTATGAACAAGTGAATGCAGCAATCACTCCTCTACCAGAAAATGCAAATGAAGAACAAAGAACAACATTCAGAGAAGCAAAGAAGAAAGATAACAAGGCCCTGTTTCTCATTCATCAATGTGTTGATTCAAAGGTGTTTGAGAAGATTGCAGATGCTGAGACCTCCAAAGATGCATGGGATATCTTGCAAAAGAGCTATGGTGGTGATGCAAAGGTGAAGAAAGTAAAACTTCAGGCCTTGAAGAGACAGTATGAACTGTTGCAGATGAAGAATGATGAATCCGTTGCTGATTACTTCACAAGATTGGTGACTCTCACCAATCAGATGAAGAATTGTGGAGGTAATCTTGATGAGCAAGAAACGGTGGAAAAGGTACTAAGAACTTTGACTTCTAAATTTGAGCATATAGTGGTGACTATAGAAGAGACTAAAGATTTGAGTGAGATCAAGATAGAGGATCTGCAAAGCACTCTTGAAGCTCATGAGTTGAAGCATGGTGAGAGGAGCCATGGCAAAGAAGATGAGCAAGCTCTTTTCTCAAAATTCAAGAAGTATCAAAGTGAGAAGAAGAAATGGCAGAACAAGAAAGATTCCAAGAAAAGCAAGGAGAATGCTGAGACAGTGCCTGAATCCTCTAGTGGAGGAGGAGGGAAACAGAAAGATAAGTCAAAGAAGAAGGACAAGAGCAAGATTCAGTGCTACAACTGTGACAAATATGGGCACTATGCCAATGAATGCAAAAATCCAAAGAAAAAGAAAGGTCAAGACAATGAAGAAGAGGCCAAGGTAGCACATGATAGCTCAGGTTCTGATGACGAAACCAGTTTCATGGTGACAATTGCTGATGAAGCAGCAGATTCCATGGTTTGGTACTTTGATTCAGGGTGTTCTAACCATATGACTGGCAATAGAAGCATCTTGACTGACTTTGATGAATGTCTCAATACAAAGATCAGATTGGCCAACAGTGATTCCATTAAGGCAGAAGGTATGGGTAATGTGGTGATCCAAAGATCGAATGGGAAGAAAGCTGTGATTGAAAAGGTTCTCTATGTCCCTGGTATGAAGTGTAACTTGATGAGCATAGGGCAATTAATCTCAAAGGGTTTCAAGATAGTAATTGAGGATGAGACTCTGCAACTCTTTGATTCCAAGAAGAGACTGATTTTCAAAACAGCCCAAAGCAAGAACAGGATCTACAAGACTCAAATCAAAGCTATTGAAGCTACATGCTTGTCCGCAACTGCTGAAGAGAAAGGTAGTGATCTATGGCACAAGAGGTATGGGCATTTGAATTTTAAGAGCTTGTCAATGCTTAATTCAAAATGCATGGTGTTAGGATTGCCTAGTGTCATAACTCCAGTTGATACATGCACTACTTGCCTGTTAGGAAAACATCATAGATCATCATTTAAAAGTCATCTTCCTATGAGATCTAGTGATGTGTTAAATGTTGTGCATTCTGACATTTGTGGACCATTTGATGTGTTATCAACTGGTGGAAACAAATACTTCATGACGTTTGTTGATGAGTACTCTAGAATGATATGGTTATACCATATAAAAGCTAAGAGTGATGCTTTTGAGGTGTTTAAGAAGTTCAAAACACTGGTTGAGAAGCAAAGTGACAAGTCATTGAAGGTTCTGAGAACAGATGGTGGAGGTGAGTATACCTCTACAGAGTTTGAGAATTATTGCAAGGAACAAGGCATAATTCATGAAGTTACTGCACCATATACTCCTCAGCACAATGGTCTTGCAGAAAGGAGGAATAGAAGTATTCTAGATATGGCTAGAAGCATGGTGAAGCAGAAGAATCTGCCCAAGAGGTTCTGGGGTGAAGCTGTTGCTACAGCTGTTTACATTCTGAATAGAAGTCCTACTAAGAAGCTGAAGGATAAGGTACCTGAAGAGGTGTGGTCCAAGAGTAAGCCAAGTGTAAGTCACTTAAAGGTGTTTGGCAGCTTGTGCTACAAACATGTACCTGATGCTAAGAGAAAGAAGCTGGAAGACAAGAGTGTTCCTATGATATTTGTTGGATATCATAGAACTGGTGCCTATAGACTGTATAATCCTACAAGTGACAAAGTAGAGATCAGCAGAGATGTGAAGGTACTGGAAAATGAAAGTTGGGATTGGGGTCAGAAGCTCTCATCTAAGAAAACTTGTGCAGTGGACTTAGGTGGTGAAGCAAGCACTGCTAATGACACTCCCACTTTTGTGAATCAGCATCAAGGTAATGTAAGTGATGAAGACATGCATACCTCAAGTGATGATGAGGATACTAATGTACCACCAAGACCTCAGAGAAACATTCAATTGCCAAGAAGGTTAGTTGACTGTGAGATTGTATCAGACAATGCAGTAGACAATGAAGGAGAAATTGTGCATTATGCAATGCTTGCAGATACTGAACCTTTAGATACCAAAGCTGCACTGAAGAGTAAAGTTTGGATGGAGGCAATGATTGATGAGTTGAAGTCTATAGAGAAGAACAAGACATGGGACTTGTGTGAATTGCCCTCTGATAAAAAGGCAATTGATGTGAAATGGGTGTACAAAGTCAAGCAAAATCCTGAAGGCAAGGTGATAAAATACAAGGCAAGACTTGTGGCCAAAGGATTCCTTCAGAAGCAAGGTTTGGACTATGATGAGGTATTCTCTCCAGTTGCAAGACATGAAACTATAAGGCTAGTGATTGCATTGGCTTGTAGTAGAAGATGGCCCTTATTTCATTTAGATGTAAAGTCAGCATTTCTAAATGGACCCTTAGAGGAAGATGTGTATGTGAAGCAGCCTCCAGGGTTTGAATTGAAGGGCAAGGAAGACAAAGTTCTGAAGCTGAATAAGGCTCTGTATGGTCTGAAGCAAGCTCCAAGAGCTTGGAACAAAAGAATTGATCAATTCTTTGTTATGCAAGGCTTCAGAAAATGCAGTGTAGAGTATGGTGTATATGTGAAATGCAGTGATGACAAACACATGTTAATCATATGTTTGTATGTTGATGATCTGTTAGTAACAGGTAGCTCATCTATAGAGATAGAGAATTTCAAATCACAGATGAAGTGTGAGTTTGAAATGACTGACCTAGGAAAGTTAACTTACTTTCTGGGAATGGAGCTCTTAGAAACTCCAAAAGGGATGATATTGCATCAAGCTAAATATGCCACTGAGATTCTGAGAAAGTTTGAGATGCTTGATTGCAATTCATCAGTCACACCTGCAGATACAAGAGCCAAGATTGAAGAAGATGCAAGTAGTGATGCAGTGGACTCTACCATGTTCAGACAATTGATAGGTTCTCTGAGATATTTGTGTCAAACCAGACCTGATATCAGTTATGCAGTTGGCTATGTAAGCAGGTTTATGAGTAAACCACTGAAGTGTCACCTATTGGCAGCTAAGAGGATACTTAGATACATCAATGGCACAATCCACTATGGTGTTGTATTTCCATACTCTAAGGACAATGGAAAACTTGAGTTGAGTGGGTTTTCAGATGCAGATTGGTGTGGTGACAAGGTAGACAGGAGGAGTACCAGTGGTTATTTGTTCAAATTTCAAAATGCACCAGTGTCTTGGTGCTCTAAGAAGCAGTCAGTCATAGCACTCTCCAGCTGTGAGGCAGAGTATGTAGCAGGATCCCTAGCTGCATGTCAGGCAAATTGGCTGCAATCACTTCTCAGTGAGATGAACATTATTGCTGACACTACAGTGGTGCTGAAGATCGACAACAAGTCAGCAATCAACCTGGCTAAAAACCCTGTTAGCCATGGGAAGAGCAAACACATTGAGACAAGATTTCACTTCCTCAGAGACCAGGTCACTAAAGGAAAGTTGAAACTTGAATATTGCTCTACTGACAATCAACAAGCTGATATTCTAACTAAGGCTGTGAAAAGAGACCAATTTCTCAAGCTCAGAAGAGAAATGGGAGTTGTGAGCTTTGACAGCTTGAATTAAGGAGGAGTGTTGGTTTGTAATTCAAGCTCTGCTGAATTCTGATGCTCATCAGAAGCTGAACTCATCAGAACCTGAAGCAACCAACTTCTGATGCTCACATAGCTTCTGAAGGTCACAGGTTCTGATGGAACAGGTTCTGAAGCAACAGCTTCTGAAGCTGCTTAGCTTCTGCTCTGTTTTAGTAGTTAGCTAGCGTAGTTAGTTAGTTAGTTATTCTTTTGTTTTGTCCTAGGTAGTTAAGGCAGTTGCACTTTACGCAACCCCCTCTTGTATATATATAACTACCAAGGCCCTTTGTGGAAGAATAAGATTTTTACTTTTTCCTTTATTCATTCTCTTCATGTTTTATTCATAGTTCTCGTTTTCTTTCTTAGTGTTCTAAGTTCTTTGTTGTTCATTCTTTGTGAGAGTTTATCTCCAACATTTTCATCCTTTCATGTTAAGTTTTTTGTGCTAATGACTTCTGAAAGTTACATTTATTCCAGAACCATCCAAAGACTCTACTCTTTATTGAGAATCCAATGCTCGATTAATTTAAAAGTTAACTTTTTAGTCGTACTAAATTTAAATTGGATGAAAACATCTAAAATAATCAGTAATTTAAACACTTTAATTTAAGGAATAACAATTTGACACTACATCTAATAAAAATACATTACTACGTATTTTTGGAATACCACCTTCTTCTTTTTTTTATTTTCCCTTTACTATAAATCATATCACCTCGCTTTTATAAGTATTTTTTAAAATTAGTAAGTATAACATAGACAACTTATAAAATTTTATAGAATGTGGTGTCAGTGTAAAATTGTATTTTATATTAATAATGTATATCCATTAAACTTTTCAAAATAAATAGTACTATAGTTTCAAATTATAAATCTTAGTTACTACTATTTTTGCCGTGGTTAGTGCTGTGGAGTGGAATTATATACATGACGTATAATTAATTCTAAAACAAGAAGGACAACCACTAATGTTAGTTCTTATCTTTTATGATTGGTTTTGGCCTAAAGAAAATATGGTTGTGTTGTATGATAAAGAAGAATAAACCAATGTCTGATTTATTCGGTAGGATTTGAGATTAAAGAAACCTAATAGTACAATACAACTATATCTACCATATGTTTGACCTAAGCAAAGATTGATTACTTGTGTGGATGCAATATATTACATGATGTGGCCCATTCTAATCCTGCTTTTCCATTGATTAATTAATTAATTAATTGAACACACATTCATTCATAGCAACAAAATTGGTTGGGAATGATGGCATCCCCTGCTTCAATATTCGAATTGGTGCTAAATTGGCATTTTGGTGAATGCACTTTTCAAGTATTATCAATCAATGTTGTTGAGTTCCTTTTTCTATGGTTTCTCTTTCTCCACTCACCACCATTATTCAACCCCACAATATGATCCCATTATTTCATATGGGGCCAAATTGAAACTTGTTCCCAATTTATTTTGTAATCATGTTGCAATATCTCCCCATATGGACAATAATTGTTAACTTAATTTTGATGCATTTATAACCAAAAAAAAAAAATACTCTTTCACATTATTTAGTATTCTCTCCGTCCTAAAAATATAAAGAAAAATTATTTAAAGAAAGTTGATATATTTTGTTAAGAATTTAGACTAAATACATCAATTTTGTTTGACCGATTTTCTCTTATATTTTAGGACAAAGGGAGTATCTCGTTTGTTAATATAGTGAAGTTCATCAAATGATATATCAGCATAATGATACTATAGTACTACTTGATTAAAATGTAAAAATACTCTCAGGTCTCAAGCCAATATCACCAAACCAATCCAAGTGGATTATTTTTTTGAAGATAGTAAAAATAAATATTACCACAATTTACTAGCACTTAGTTATGTTTAGAGGCGGGTTGGCGGATTTTACTTATTTGGTTATCAAATCAAATTTATCTCTTGTCTTTGGTTTAGTGATCGAGCAAGGTGCAAAACAGAGTTTAAGTTTATGTTCTCTAATTAGTATATTAATTTTTTGTTTTGTTTACATAATATTCAAATTTGTTGATGTTTATTTTAGTATTATAAGGGTTTGAGTATTTCTATATTTTTTTATCGATACAATTTTTTGTTTATTAAAAAACTAGCACTTAGTAAACTTAATGTGGAAGAAAGATGGCAATTTAAGAATACAAAGGAACACTACTACCAATTTGAGAAACCATTTGCAAAAGAAGTTGTAGGAGAAAACGGAAGAGTGATACTATAGGAATTAGCTAAAAGTTGTAACGAGATTTAGAAAATGGAAATATGAGAGTGATAGGAGTTAGAAATATAAATACTAAAATCTTTCAGATTGTGATCATACGATTCATCTTTTTTGAAAGGTTTCTTTTATATTCTCCGAAACAACACGGCTGAAATTTTCTTCTTTAAAGAATAGTTTTTTCTATTTTTATTGTTTTGATTAGCATTTATAACTAAAAAAAGAATACTCATAACTAGTGACGATAAAAAGGTCAAAGTCAAAGAGTGATGCGGGAATTGGTGCCGCTGTCGTTGAAGGGCAAAGTTATTATGCATAAGCCCAAACCTTATGCATGGTGCATAAGCCAATGAAAACACAATGATTTTACTCACACACCCCCCAATTTACTACGCGCGCCCCCCACCCCACCCCCTTGCTACGCGCGCCCCCCATATTACTACGCGCGCCCCCCATCCCCAGCCCCCCCCCCCACCCCCCACTCATTTTTTTTGAATTTTTTTTTACAGTTTTTTTTTTAATTGTATTTTTTACTTTTTTAAAATATTTTTTATTCCTTTGAAATACATATTATAACAATCTATTTTCGATGTTTATATAGTCTTATTTTGATTTAAAATTGCATACTAAAACATGTACTATAATTATGGCTAATTTTTTACAATTAACATAAAGACTATTTTTTTCCCGAAAAAAGATTGGAAACTTTTTTTCCGGAAAAATCAGAAACTTTTTTCCGAAAAAAAATCGAAAATTTTTCCCGAAAAAAGATCAAATACTTTTTCCAAAAAAACTGAGAACTTTTTTCTGAAAATTTTTTCCCGAAAAAAAATCGAAAACTTTTTTTCAGAAAAATCGGAAACTTTTTTTCCAAAAAATAAAAATCGATTTTTTTTTTAGAGAGTTAAATGGTTTCTGAAAACCATTTATGCAGTATTATTCTGGAAACCATTATGCTGGTTAAATGGTTTCAGAGAGTTAAACAGTGAAACCATTTGTTTTGTAAAATGGTTTTATGTGTTTACTGAAACCAATATTGTGTTTTTATGTTTTTAAAAATTCTGGAAACCATTATGCTGGTTAAATGGTTTTAGAGAGTTAAACAGTGAAACTATTTGTATTGTAAAATGGTTTTATGTGTTTACTGAAACCAATATTTTGTGTTTTTATGGTTTTAAAAATTCTGGAAACCATTATGCTAGTTAAATGGTTTCAGGTAGTTATACAATGAAACCAATAGTATTGTTAAATGGTTTTATGTGTTTACTGAAACCAATATTGTGTTTTTATAGTTTTAAAAATCCTGGAAACCATTATGCTAGCTAAATCGTTTCAGATAGTTATATATTAAAACCATTTGTATTGTAAAATGGTTTTACACTAAATGGTTCAATGATTTTAAATACCGATTATTACTGAAACCATTACTAAAAAGTCTAGTATTTAAAATTGATTTTTTTTTTTTTGGAAAAAAAGTTTCCGATCTTTTTTCCGGAATAATTTTCGATTTGTTTTTTCCGAAAAAAAAGTTCCGATCTTTCAGGTAAAAAGTTTCGACAATATTTATGGTTTTAAAGATCCATTATGAAATTATTCCACCTAAAAAAAAGGTTTGGGCATGATTTTAGTTTAAAAATAACTACGAAAATATTTAATCATACATAATAAAATAAAAAACTATAAAAAAAAAAACTAAAAAAAACAAAATTTAAAAAAATGGGTTGGGGTGGGGGGGGGGGGGGGGTGGGGGGGGTGGGGGGGTGGGGGGGGGTGGGCTTATGCACGCTGCATAAGCTTTGGCTTATGCAGGATAACCGATCCCGTCGTTGAATTACTCTTCTCCTTTTCATTCTCACAAATATAATTTTCCTCATACCCCAACATTTAACCTTTTACCCCAACATATTTCAAAATATTCCCATTATATCCCTATTTTACTATTAATATATTTTTTATATTTTTTATTTTGTCTTTTAGTGACTTTTCCGGGAAGACCAATAGACACAACTGTTCCGGTAAGTTTTTTTTTTTCCGGTTTGTTAATGTTACCGGAACACTTTCTATAAGTGTTCCGGTGTGTAGTTGTTCAAAGTTTCCGGTTTGCCTAAGATTGTTGAAATTTTTTTTACTTACCGGAACACTTAATAAAAAGTGTTCCGGTTTTAAGATAGTTTTGTTTATTTTTTAATTTTTTAATTTTTTCTGAACAGATATGGCTCAAACAGACGATAAAAATCAAACGTCAGTAGATACTACAGATGTTTTTACCACTGATGAAAAATTTGTTACACGAGATACTGTTGTCAAATGGGCTCAAAAGCTTGGAATTGCAAACAGAGTCAGTGTTATTATTACTAGGTCAGATAAAAAAACTGGAAAAAGAGGAAGAAAAGATAAATTGATTTTGGGTTGTGACAAAGGAGGAAAATATGAGGTTGAAAGTTCGACAGCAACTGTAACAAAAAAATGTGGTTGTCCTTTTAAAATTAGAGCAACACCTGCAACAGATGGTTCAGGATGGAAAGTTCAGGTTAAATGTGGTGTTCATAAATCATAACCACGGACTACCTGACCAATTTCATGGTCATCCACGTAGGGGGCGTTTAACCACGGAAGAGAAGAAACATGTGGCAGATCTAACAAAGCGTCGTGTAGCACCAAGACATATTCTTTTATCGTTAAAAGAAAAATGGTTCACTATACCTGCCATGGGTTACTGACTACGGTCTGGCAAGTGCACCAGTCTGTCGTCGAGTAATAATTCACACTCTAGGTGTCTAGAATGAGTTCGTATCCACAGGGATCGTGCCGCAGCTTTACTAGCTTTATTTAAGTTTGTGATAGTTTGCATTCGCTTTGGTTTTTGAAAAGGTTTTTATAAAATAAGCGTAATGCTTTGCAGAAATATAAATGCAGAATGTATAAATATAGATTCAAGAAATATAGAGGCTAGGCATGGTGGTTGGACTCACTCCCTTCTTCATATCTGGCATGACCGGTGTATAACATAGTTATTTAGATTATGTTCGGCGGTGAATTATCCTTGTTGTAGTAATACCTTACTATTACACTATGTCTATTAAAGTTTCCCTATATTAACAACTAAGGTACCTACGAGAGCCTAACCTCGATGTGTCACATACCTTAATTACTAAGTGAGTTGTTTATAAACATGCATTATAACCTTCACCAATTAACCTCTAGGTCCTAGTGCATTTCATCAGCTTGGGCGCCAAGTTACTCCATCGTGCTGCGATACCACACATCGTACTGCGATGGAAGATTTTCTTCAGATTTATTGCTTCTGATTTCTTGGCGAACAAGCAGCTCCCATCGTGGCACGATGGGAGCCATCGTGCTGCGATGGAATGCTGATTTTCTTCACTTTTTGGGCTTTTTCTCGTCTTTTCGCATCTTGGACTCTGTCTTGATGCTTTTTCTTGCTTTTGTAGGTTTTCCTTCGTATTTGGGTCTGTCTTGGTCATTTTACTACGAATAATAATACTAAAAATGACGTAGAAATTCCTGTCATCACAACCCCAAACTTAAACTGTTGCTTGTCCTCAAGTAACATGCTGTCAGCCAAGATCGTTAGAGAAATAAGAGATAAATAAAGATGATAGGAATTTCACAACCTTGCTTAATATTTCAGCAATGGTACCGCTGATTTCTTACCGCAGCGATCATGCTCAGTCCTGCTAGGCTCAGGAGACGTCAATGGTAGCAAATCAGACAAATGTCTGCAAGAGTCCATGTTCAACTTTTTCTCTCTCTCACATTTGTGTTTTTCGCTCATAATTGAAAGGGTTAGCTCTCAATCATCGTACAACCTGCCATTTTACCATAGGCTTGCAAGAATTCTAAGCAACCAGTCAAAATTTAATATACATGCATTATTGGAGGTCTTTTCAGGGTTATAACGTGGCTTAGGTCAAGGTAGGACATTTTTGGGAATAGTAGGCTAAACATTGGAGTTAAGTTCTACTTTGTTGTTCCTTTTTGTGTACGTAACATTTGTTCCTTAGGGTGCCTTTTTGTGTTGGTATTGGAAAAATAAGAACCGGATGTGTCTTTGTGTGGTTCTTTTCTATCACTGTTTTTGCCCTTTGGCTCTTTCTTTTGCCTTTTGGCTTTTTCTTTTGCCTTTTTGGCTTTTTCATTTTTTTTTAAGAGACTATTTTTTTAGGGAATTTTTTGATTTATTTTCCCGTCTCTTTTTCATTTATTTTTCTTTTTTGTAGTGATAGTTCTCCGTATACCCACCCCAAACTTAGACGTTGCTAGTTCCATGAGCAACCCCAAACTTATTTTGTTGCCAAGACTTTTGAGAACTTATTACCTAACTCCAAAGAGGGTAAATCATTGTTTTTCTGGTCTATAGGCTTGTATCGTGGTTTGTCACCGAAACAAAAGGGATAATTTTTTTACGGCTCAAATTTGGCTAGCAAAGGATAATAATATATAAAGGGTGGCTTGAAAAGGCTCTGGGTTATAACAATCAATTGCCTCAATGCATATAATATCAAATCAACTAGTCAGCAGAGAATTATAGCAAGTTCTAGAAAATAAACAAGTGCACGGTACTCTCATAGTAATTCGAAAGAAAGTGGTAATACCGTTTGGAAATATTTGGCTCAAATCCTCACATGGCTTAGGTATCTGAAAGTTGAACACTTGTCTCACGGACACCAGCTTCATTACTCGTCTCTCTGTCTCCTGAACTTCGCACTTCGGAGCAATCATCTTTGGTTTCTTTATGAAGGCGTGAAATTCGGCTCATCAGAATTTATAACTCACTTCGCCGCAATCTTACCTATAACAGTTTATCATGCACTAGATAATAAACAGCAAACAGTTATTTAATTTTTTTGTAAGTTTGAATAAGGGAGTTGTTTATAGATGAAAATGACATGCGGAATTCTAGGCATACTTTATTGAATTGAAATACTAAAAAGAAATTACTGAATTGAAATTACTGAAATTAAATACTTATCCTTGGGTTGCCTCCCAAGCAGCGCTTGTTTAGCCTCTCATTAGCTTGAGGCATTTCCTCCATTACAGAGGATAGGTTCGCATGTTTCTCTATTGTGTTTCTTTGTTCCAGCTTGAAGCACTAGCCATCTTCCTTTTTCATTAATTACTGTCAGGAAGGACTAGGTCTGTTTCACCATATCCTCAAATATCCGGTTGGCGACTAATTTACCGGTGCAGTTTCATAGAACGCAATGATTTCACCCCAAACTTATATTCGTGCATGTCTCTCTTTTTGATTCTTTCTTCAAGGAAGAAGTTGTTCTCCTGAGGTGACTTTGCAGACTGGTTTTCCTGATTGTAGTAGTTCATCCTTGATGGCCTTTCTCTATTCTCTCGTCATCTTTTCAATGGTTCCCGTGTCTCCGAACCATTTCTGTAACAGCCATTTTCTTCTCTTGCTTCCTGTGGAAGCTTTAGTCAAATGATCTTCCTGATCATTGACTTTTTGTTGCAGCTTCTCTTTCTCAATTTGCTCCATCTCTCATCATTTTGAGAGTTTTCCTGTAAGAATACTGACTTTAATTTTTTGTTGTTGCCAGCCCTTGTAATCCTTAGCGCTTGAGTACCTGTCTGCATGCACTTTAAACAAATACCTCAGTAGCACTGGATAAATATTTTTTGTGGAACTATTTTTGGTTTGTCTCATGTGTCTTTGTCACCATGAAAATTCCCAGGTAAGTGAGGTGGATCACAACGGATCGCTTAAATACCAAGACTTATCCTTAGCCAGAACTTTCACAGATCAAAATCCACAATCATCAACAAGATTTTTTGATTTTTTTAATTTTTTTGTATTTTTGAAAATTTTTGACAAACTTAAATAAATCTAGTAAGGCTTTGTAAACACAATCCCCGGCAACGGCGCCAAAAACTTGACTACGGTCTGGCAAGTGCACCAGTCTGTCGTCGAGTAATAATTCACACTCTAGGTGTCTAGAATGAGTTCGTATCCACAGGGATCGTGCCGCAGCTTTACTAGCGTTATTTAAGTTTGTGATAGTTTGCATTCGCTTTGGTTTTTGAAAAGGTTTTTATAAAATAAGCGTAATGCTTTGCAGAAATATAAATGCAGAATGTATAAATATAGATTCAAGAAATATAGAAGCTAGGCATGGTGGTTGGACTCCCTCCCTTCTTCATATATGGCATGACCGGTGTATAACATAGTTATTTAGATTATGTTCGGCGGTGAATTACACTATGTCTATTAAAGTTTCCCTACATTAACAACTAAGGTACCTACGAGAGCCTAACCTCGATGTGTCACATACCTTAATTACTAAGTGAGTTGTTTATAAACATGCATTATAACCTTCACCAATTAACCTCTAGGTCCTAGTATCGGGCTGTTCATCTTCTAAGTGCTCAGATCACACCTAGTGCATGATTCCTCCTCTAACCGCTCAGTTCACGACTAGTTCAGGATGTTACCGACTCTATACACCTAGCATTATTTACTACGAGTTCCGGACTATACCAAGTCGAAACCTGATATTAATTCTATGGGCGCTCCCGCTTATCCGGCCAGATTACGAGAATACGCTATTAAAGTGCACGAAAGTAAATAACAAACATAATTACTGAATATCATTTATTATAACTTAGACTCAATCACAGACTCCAAATATTCATAGGGGAGTTCATCTTCTCCACCACAACCTAAGGCATAAATTATAAAGACTACATATTTAAATTACAAGAATTATAACCTAAATACAAAAGCCTAAAGAAATCATACCTTGCTGAGTTAGTTTTCCCGTAAGGGGAGAAAACTATGCCCAATAGAGCTCCTCTGAACCTCTCCTTATAGTAGAGAGTGTTCTACTATTTCTGAATGAATAAAACAATGAATGGGAGGCTCTATTTATAGTTTACGTAATTGGCCTCAGCAAGGTCATCGCAGTACGATGAGGCCATCGTGCTGCGATGTGAAGATTCAGTTTATTTTTATAACTGATCTTGTGCATTTCATCAGCTTGGGCGCCAAGTTACTCCATCGTGCTGCGATAGCACGCATCGTACTGCGATGGAAGATTTTCTTCAGATTTATTGCTTCTGATTTCTTGGCGAACAAGCAGCTCCCATCGTGGCACGATGGGAGCCATCGTGCTGCGATGTAATGCTGATTTTCTTCACTTTTTGGGCTTTTTCTCGTCTTTTCGCATCTTGGACTCTGTCTTGATGCTTTTTCTTGCTTTTGTAGGTTTTCCTTCGTATTTGGGCCTGTCTTGGTCATTTTACTACTAATAATAATACTAAAAATGACGTAGAAATTCCTGTCATCAGTTACCTGGTAGCAAATAGGTATAATGTCATTTTGGTCACGTTGGGTAAACCTAGCACCACTTTCTTTCCTATGATGACTTCATATTCCTCTTCAGGAAGGTTTTTTTGCATCGGTTATGTCGGTGGAAATCATTGGGTTCAGGTAAATACGAATCTAAACTTAAACCAATTTTATTTTCAAACAATTTATATTTTTTAAAATAACAAACATGAACCTATTTTTTTTTCCTCCAGGTAAACATGAAATCTGGATTTCCGTTGCCCGATGTGACACTCGATTGGAAGAAACTTCGTTCACCTGAAGCAACATCTTGGATTTCAAACTTAACTGGACGTCTACAATATTGGCAACTTCTAGATCCTCCTGTGAAACCTCCTGTTGGTGTTCTTAATGTTGATTAATTTTTAATTTTATGTCAAACATCTAAATTACTTACTTTCAGAGTGTTATTTTTAATGTTATGTCAAATATCTAAATTTGTAACACCCCGTTTTCCGAAAGCCAAAAAGGGCATTATTTTTATTTTTTTTTTAACTAACACTCAGAGTGCGCATAAAACGTTTAAATGAACCGGCATTCAAATATACAAAAGAACTCATTACTACAAGGTGCTTCGACAAGCAAAGTGTATTCCTGAATAATTACAACCCAAGTCTAAGTATTCGAATACTTACAACAAAACAAGTTAGAGACCTTATGCTAACCAAAAAGCACGGTGCACAAAACACACCGGCGCATAGTCTAACTATTCTAGGCTACAGCTCCAACCGCTCACTGGGGCCTGGAACAGCCACCGTCGTCACCACGACCTAACCCATCATCTGGGTGGGATGAGCCCGCAAATGAAAGAAAGGGTCACCACAAAAATATAGGGTATGTATATATATAACCAGTGCGAAAGATTGTACACATAACAAATATTTCCACAAACACAAGAGAAAGCTCTTAATCTCAAAAGTAATTCCCACCAACGGGCTTATATAAATAAATCACCAAGCCTAATGCAGACTTCTACAATGAGTGTGACGACCGATCACTGGTTCGTCACATGCATGATTTTCCGGAAAATTAACCTCTCCTCGAAGAGTCGTGGGGTAGGCAAAGCCACACAGAAATATACGTACCCGCACTAAAATGCCACACAAGGCAGGTGAAGTCACACAGACAAACACCAGGCGAAGTCACACAGACAAACACCAACTCAATATAAATCCAGAGGGATTTGGCGAAGCCACACAGTCAAACGCCCGGTACGTAGGCAAAGTCACACAGACATACACCTAGGCACGCAACTATGAAATGCATGGCATATATTCTCTTTGGCATATACAGGATAGTCACACAAGACAAAATCCCCGCGTAGTCCTATCCGACGCACGCATTCATATATGCTCATGCAAACAATCACATAGCCTTAAGCCTATGCACAAGTCATCACAACCTACATACATTTTCCTAATCATATGTAAATTGCACACGAATTTATAACCACGTTCTCATCAACGAGAATACATAAGTACAAACATGCCAAGCACACAGGAAATGCATAAACAGCAATTTCAAGCATGTCGTAACCGTTTTAAAAGACGGAAATAAAGTGGAGCCCTTACCTCGACAAGCACTCAAACGATCACACGATCACACAACACTTACTTGCTTCCTAAAACAAGCAAAGTATTCAATCAAAACCATAACCAATCAATCCTTAATGATTTGGACTCTAAAACCCCAAAAACCTAAGGGTTCCTAAGGAAAATTCACTCTTTCGGATACCAAACCAAAATCTATCGTATTGATCAACCACCATGTGTTAATTGTACTATTTTTAGGACCCAAAACAATTGTCAAAAGTCTTAAATAATTTGAAATGCAAAATGGCCGTTTTCTTGCGTTATAAGCTACGTACTTTCCGAGTACCCGAAAAACTCGTCTCCAATCCCAACCACTTCCATAAATTAATAAAAAGGGATTAGAAAGCTAAAAACCAAGTTTTGAAATCAGAATCCAAAATTTTAGGTTCCAGAGCTCGCCCTGGCGAGTTGGTGGCGAGTGAAGGCAGAGAGTACTGGTCTTACTCGCTCTGGAGCTCGCCCTGGCGTGTTGTCAGGACCTGTGACACTCGCCCTGGCGAGTAACAACTCGCTCAGCGAGTTGCACCTGTCATGACAGCACAAGACAGCAACTCACACCACCTTTTTCCACCCCAAGCCTAGTTTGATTCTATTAGTTCCCAACATCTTTTCAAGGCATAAAAGCAAACCATTTTCATAAGCAAGCAACACATTTCCGAAAGCATGTTGGTTGCTTCGAGTGCAAGTTATTTGATTTTCATTTCCAAAATCAAAACCAAATCCAAGCACAAGTTTTATTACGGGCCTTAACCGTCCGGTAATCATTTTCAAACATGTTTTCAAGGTAAAAAGCGACACCACATGTCACAATAGTTTTAAACCATTTTGACCCCAAAAACACTACCCAAAACTCTTAGGAAATATTTTCATAAACCCCAAAATATTTTTCATCGGATTTTCTAAAACAAAACCATACAACGCATTTCCCTTTTGCCCAAAGGTTCAAAGACAACTTTTCTTTTCAAAACCTTACAACTTAACCACATGTTATTGATCAATACATAACCAACTCAAAACCCTAACTTTTCTCATGAGATTTTTCACCAACTCATGGAAAACAAAAACAACAAAGCCTACACATGCTTCTCTAAACCTCATGAACAACATTCATGAAACAAAAACCATCTAAAGTAACATTTTCTAACAAACCCTCATGAGAACATAAACCCAAAAACTCTTAAACTCTATAAGTCTACCAACCTAAGAGATGAGAAGAGAGGGTTACCTTTAGAAAGTGTTCCTCTACAACTTTCCTCTAAGCTCCAAAGCTTGAAATGGAGTGAAATGGTGAAGAAAGGAAAATTTGTGAAGGTTAAGGTTAAGAAATGGAGTTCCACGTGAAAGAGAGAAAGAATGAGATGTTTTGGTGATGTTTCTAAGTGACCAAGTCACTAAACCTCCTTACTATTACAAGGCTCTTGCTCACACATGGCCATTGGATCAAAAGACAAAATGCCAAGACAAAACCCTAGCCATTGGATCAAACCAAACCAAACTCACTTGAGATAAAACTCAACACCTCTTGGAAACACTCACACGTTCAGCTCTCGCGCGCCGCGACGAACATAAACCACAAAAACCTAAAACCTATGGAAAGAACGTCTAACGTTTTTCCATTCCAAAACTTATCGCCGAATCTTTTTCCGCGACTGTAATTTTCTTCCATACTTTAGAAAATTATTCTCCGAATATATCCTAACTCGCGCAGATATATAAAACTTCCATCCGATACCTCACTTAAAACAGACGCAATAAGATTTTCCCATCCGCGGTAAAATCCTACTCGTTTTTCCAAAAACAAGAATAATCCAAAACTCGTTATTCTGAAACCACATAAAACTTCTTGTACAAGAAACAGGATCACAAGACAAAAGTCTGTACAATTACAGTGCATGAGCACAAAACCGGCTCAATTACAGCAAAAGCTAATCAAATACACGATGTTTCATCACACGAACACATCGAAACCCTAATATTCCTTAAACCAACTATACAATGAAATCTTGGGTCTTACAATACTACCGCCCTAAAAGAAGTTTCGTCCTCGAAACTTAGACATCGTCGAACAAACCGGGGTATAATTCTTTCATCTTACTCTCGAGCTCCCAGGTGGTATCTCCTGTAGCTTCGTTCCATATTACCTTCACCAAAGGTATCTCTTTCGTTCTCAGACGCTTCATCTTTCTATCCGCAATCTTGATCGGCGGAACTTCAAATGACAAGTTATCCCTCAACTGGATGTCATCTGGTGTAATCACATGCGATGGATCCGGTGTATATTTCCGCAATTGCGACACATGGAACACGTCATGAATCAGAGATAGTACCGGTGGCAACGCGATCCGATACGCTACCTTCCCAATCCGTTCCAAAATCTGATAAGGCCCTATAAACTTTGGAGTCAACTTTTTCGCTTTCAAAGCCCTTCCAACACCCGTTGTTGGAGTAACACGGAGAAATACGTGATCTCCCTCCTCAAACTCTAAAGGCCTCCGACGCCTATCCGCATAACTCTTTTGTCGATCTTGAGCAACCTTCATCATTGCCCTTATCTTTCGGACCTTGTCCGTCGTCTGTTGTACCATTTCCGGTCCTACTATCATACTTTCCCCATCTTGATACCAACACAAAGGAGTCTGACATCTCCTCCCATACAAAGCCTCGTATGGTGCCATTCCGATACTCGCGTGGAAACTGTTGTTGTATGTGAATTCTATCAAAGGTAACACATCATCCCAACTTCCACGATCATCCAATACACAAGCTCTCAACAAATCTTCCAAAGATTGATTTGTTCTCTCGGTCTGCCCATCTGTCTGAGGATGGTAGGCGGAACTCAATCTCAGTTTCGTCCCCAACGCCTCATGCAACGTCCTCCAAAAGTGTGAAGTAAACTTTGGGTCCCGATCCGACACTATACTTGACGGAATCCCATGTAACCTCACAATCTCAGCAATGTAAATATCGGTCAACTTCGCCGCTGTATCCGTAGTTCTTACCGGTAGAAAATGAGCGGACTTAGTCAAACGATCCACTATCACCCAAATGGAATCATGCTTCCTCCTGGTCTTAGGTAAACCAGTGATGAAATCCATAGAAATGCTATCCCACTTCCACTCGGGAATATCTAACGACTGCGGCATCCTTGCCGGTCTCTGATGCTCAATCTTCGCCTTCTGACAAGTCAGACACGACGCCACATACTCGGCCACATCCTTTTTCATACCCGGCCACCAGAAATCATGTCTCAGGTCTTGATACATCTTTGTTGCTCTGGGATGTATACTAAGTTTACTCTTGTGTGCCTCCCCTAGAATGACGTTTCTCAAGTTCATAACATCGGGTACACACACCCTACCTTGACACCTCAAGATATTGTCCGATCCCACCTTGAAATCTCGGTTGGTTCCTCGAACAATCAAAGCTCTTTTCTCCATGAGAAACTTGTCATCTTGACAATTTGCAATATCCTCCAACAAACCGTTCGAGATGGTAATCATACCCAGTCTCATATTCCCTAAGGCAAACTCTACCTCTAGGTGCAAGTCACGGAACTCTCTCAACAACTCTTGTTGACTAGCCATTTGTGCCGAACAAACCGACACACTCTTCCTACTCAAAGGATCGGCTACCACATTAGCCTTTCCAGGATGGTATTCCAACGTAAAGTCGAAGTCTTTCAAAGTTTCCATCCACCTCCGTTGCCTCATATTAAGCTCTTTCTGATCGAACAGATACTTAAGACTTTTATGGTCACTAAACACGACAAAAGTGCAACCATAAAGATGATGTCTCCAAATCTTCAATGCGAAAACAACGGCCGCAAGCTCCAAATCGTGCGTAGGATAATTCTTTTCATGCACCTTCAGTTGCCTTGACGCGTAAGCCACTGCTCTCTTGTGTTGCATCAACACACAACCCAAACCTTGATGAGAAGCATCACAATAAACCTCATACGGTTCCTCCGACTGTAGTAGCATCAAAACTGGTGAAGTCGTCAATCGCTCCTTCAACAATTGAAAACTCAATTCACACTTCTCAGTCCAAGCAAAAGGTTGATCTTTTCGCGTAAGTTGCGTCATAGGCGCCACAATCTTAGCGAAACCTTCAATGAATCTCCGGTAATAACTGGCCAAACCCACAAAACTCCTCACATCAGTCACTGTTTGAGGCTGCTTCCATGAAAGTACCGTGTCAATCTTGGCTGGATCCACGGCTATTCCCTCTTTTGATATAACATGGCCAAGGAAATTCACCTCTTCCAACCAAAGGTCACACTTTGACGGGTTTGCATACAGCTTACATTCCCGCAAACCTTGCAATACTAAACGAAGATGCTCTACATGTTCCTCTTCACTCTTCGAATACACTAGGATATCATCAATGAACACCACCACAAACTTGTCCAACAATGAATTGAATATCCGATTCATATAAGCCATAAAGATAGCAGGTGCATTCGTCACTCCAAACGGCATCACTAAGAACTCATAATGCCCATAACGCGTCCTAAACGCCGTTTTTTGAATATCCTCGTCTCGTACCCTTATCTGGTGATATCCAGATTTCAAGTCAATCTTGGAAAACACTGAGGCTCCCCTCAACTGATCCATCAAATCATCGATTCGTGGCAATGGATATCGGTTCTTGATAGTCACCTTATTAAGCCTCCGATAATCCACACACAAACGAGACTTACCATCCTTCTTCTTAACCAATAAGACCGGTGCTCCCCAAGGCGACACACTAGGCCTTATGAAACCTTTAACTAACAAGTCTTCAATCTGACTTTTCAACTCTACCAACTCAGCTGGAGCCATCCGATAAGCTGATTCCGAAATCGGACCCGTACCCGGTTGCAAGTCAATAAAGAATTCCACCTCTCTACACGGAGGAAAAGCTGGAATCTCCGATGGGAACACATCTTGGAAATCCTGAACCACTCGAATTTCCTCAATTCGGATCTCCGACGTCACTCCTAAACTAGCAAGTGAAACTATCTCCGGTTCCCCATTACACATAACCACCGAAAGTCGATTTGCAGACAAGTACCTTCGCACACCTGGCTCGGGAAAGAAAACCAATTTCCGAGCGCAGTCTAGAATCACATAATGATAGGACAACCAATCCATCCCAAGAATGATCTCGAGAGATAAGAGCGGTAGACACACCAAATTGACCAGAAAATCCCTATTCTGGATTACTACCAAACAATGCAAACATGCAGTATTCACTACCAAATCCTTAGCAGGAGTCAAAACATTCAAATCAAAAGGAAGCACAGAAACATTCAAACTCAAACGATTTGCACATGCCAAAGATATGAATGAGTGGGTTGCCCCCGTGTCAATCAAATCAGTTAAAGAATTACCTGCGATGTGACAGTTCTCATGAATGGCATTGCTAGCCTGCCCACTCAGTTCAGTGCCCATACAGTAAGCACGTGCCTTTGCCGCAGGTCTGGCACCCTGTGAGCCTTGTGCCACATTTGCCGACGGCCCAGTCTTCGGGGCTCTGCAATCTCTAGCAAAGTGTCCCGGCTTCTTGCAATTGTAGCAGGTGTTTCCCCCCTTCGGTTGCGTGCACTCATTAGAAAAATGCCCCGCTTCTCCACAGTTGTAGCAAGTCCCCTTACTACCCTCAGATTCTCCCCGGTTCCCTTGATTCACCGATCGGCCCGGTCCTTTACTGTGTTGAGGACGGTTATAAGGCTTATTCCCTTGCCTCCCACTATTCTGAGTCGAACCACGATCATTGGTGCGACTTGGTCCTCCAGCATTAGAATTCCCTTGGCGGTTCACCCGCTTATTCTTCATGTCTTCCACCTCTTGGCACTTCTCAACCAAGACTTGGAATTGTCGAATACCCAACGGCACAACCGCATCCTGCAGCTCGTACCTCAACCCATCTTGGAAGCGACGGCACATATAAACCTCATCTATCCCATCCCTAAAGAAGCGGAAGAAACGGGATAGTGATTCAAACTTCTTGGCATATGCTTCAACATTCATGCCTGCTTGCCTCAGTCTCAAAAACTCTTCCCCAAATCTTTCCCTAGCTGTCTCAGGGAAATATTTGGCCAAGAACCTCCTCTTGAAGTTCTCCCAATTCACTTCTTCATGGCCATTCTCCATGATGATACGGGTGTTCCTCCACCAATACTCTGAACCCCCTAGCAACTGATAGGTAGCCAAGACTACCTTCTCCCCTTCTGGACAATGAATTGCCCCGAATATCCTCTCCACAGATTGGAGCCATAAATCAGCAGTTTCCGGACCTCCCTCCCCATTAAACTTAGGAGGAGTCTGGTGGTTGAAATTCGAAAGAAGTCTAGACCCGGCCGCAAGTATTTCCCTTTCGCGCTTTTCCAGATCTCTCTGCGCCTTAGCATGGCTCTGAGCAGTCACAGCCGCTGCCATCGTATGCATGGCATAAGCCATCTGGTTAACATCGGCATTATCCGCCATAGGTGCTGTAGGTGCCCTTCTTGGAGGCATTCTATTCTGCACAATACCAATTCTGATTAGATTCCTTATCCAAACATTTCTGAGTCCTAACAGAATATCTCACTCCACGGATTACTAACTCGAAACCCGACACAGGACAAACACTAGAACTAACTCAACACTAGTTACGTTCTAACCGACTCTGGACTAACGACTCAAGTATACACTTTCCCTTTGAAGATTTAAAGCCGTGCTCTGATACCAAAATGTAACACCCCGTTTTCCGAAAGCCAAAAAGGGCATTATTTTTTTTTTTTTTTTTTATTTTTTTAACTAACACTCAGAGTGCGCATAAAACGTTTAAATGAACCGGCATTCAAATATACAAAAGAACTCATTACTACAAGGTGCTTCGACAAGCAAAGTGTATTCCTGAATAATTACAACCCAAGTCTAAGTATTCGAATACTTACAACAAAACAAGTTAGAGACCCTATGCTAACCAAAAAGCACGGTGCACAAAACACACCGGCGCATAGTCTAACTATTCTAGGCTACAGCTCCAACCGCTCACTGGGGCCTGGAACAGCCACCGTCGTCACCACGACCTAACCCATCATCTGGGTGGGATGAGCCCGCAAATGAAAGAAAGGGTCACCACAAAAATATAGGGTATGTATATATATAACCAGTGCGAAAGATTGTACACATAACAAATATTTCCACAAACACAAGAGAAAGCTCTTAATCTCAAAAGTAATTCCCACCAACGGGCTTATATAAATAAATCACCAAGCCTAATGCAGACTTCTACAATGAGTGTGACGACCGATCACTGGTTCGTCACATGCATGATTTTCCGGAAAATTAACCTCTCCTCGAAGAGTCGTGGGGTAGGCAAAGCCACACAGAAATATACGTACCCGCACTAAAATGCCACACAAGGCAGGTGAAGTCACACAGACAAACACCAGGCGAAGTCACACAGACAAACACCAACTCAATATAAATCCAGAGGGATTTGGCGAAGCCACACAGTCAAACGCCCGGTACGTAGGCAAAGTCACACAGACATACACCTAGGCACGCAACTATGAAATGCATGGCATATATTCTCTTTGGCATATACAGGATAGTCACACAAGACAAAATCCCCGCGTAGTCCTATCCGACGCACGCATTCATATATGCTCATGCAAACAATCACATAGCCTTAAGCCTATGCACAAGTCATCACAACCTACATACATTTTCCTAATCATATGTAAATTGCACACGAATTTATAACCACGTTCTCATCAACGAGAATACATAAGTACAAACATGCCAAGCACACAGGAAATGCATAAACAGCAATTTCAAGCATGTCGTAACCGTTTTAAAAGACGGAAATAAAGTGGAGCCCTTACCTCGACAAGCACTCAAACGATCACACGATCACACAACACTTACTTGCTTCCTAAAACAAGCAAAGTATTCAATCAAAACCATAACCAATCAATCCTTAATGATTTGGACTCTAAAACCCCAAAAACCTAAGGGTTCCTAAGGAAAATTCACTCTTTCGGATACCAAACCAAAATCTATCGTATTGATCAACCACCATGTGTTAATTGTACTATTTTTAGGACCCAAAACAATTGTCAAAAGTCTTAAATAATTTGAAATGCAAAATGGCCGTTTTCTTGCGTTATAAGCTACGTACTTTCCGAGTACCCGAAAAACTCGTCTCCAATCCCAACCACTTCCATAAATTAATAAAAAGGGATTAGAAAGCTAAAAACCAAGTTTTGAAATCAGAATCCAAAATTTTAGGTTCCAGAGCTCGCCCTGGCGAGTTGGTGGCGAGTGAAGGCAGAGAGTACTGGTCTTACTCGCTCTGGAGCTCGCCCTGGCGTGTTGTCAGGACCTGTGACACTCGCCCTGGCGAGTAACAACTCGCTCAGCGAGTTGCACCTGTCATGACAGCACAAGACAGCAACTCACACCACCTTTTTCCACCCCAAGCCTAGTTTGATTCTATTAGTTCCCAACATCTTTTCAAGGCATAAAAGCAAACCATTTTCATAAGCAAGCAACACATTTCCGAAAGTATGTTGGTTGCTTCGAGTGCAAGTTATTTGATTTTCATTTCCAAAATCAAAACCAAATCCAAGCACAAGTTTTATTACGGGCCTTAACCGTCCGGTAATCATTTTCAAACATGTTTTCAAGGTAAAAAGCGACACCACATGTCACAATAGTTTTAAACCATTTTGACCCCAAAAACACTACCCAAAACTCTTAGGAAATATTTTCATAAACCCCAAAATATTTTTCATCGGATTTTCTAAAACAAAACCATACAACGCATTTCCCTTTTGCCCAAAGGTTCAAAGACAACTTTTCTTTTCAAAACCTTACAACTTAACCACATGTTATTGATCAATACATAACCAACTCAAAACCCTAACTTTTCTCATGAGATTTTTCACCAACTCATGGAAAACAAAAACAACAAAGCCTACACATGCTTCTCTAAACCTCATGAACAACATTCATGAAACAAAAACCATCTAAAGTAACATTTTCTAACAAACCCTCATGAGAACATAAACCCAAAAACTCTTAAACTCTATAAGTCTACCAACCTAAGAGATGAGAAGAGAGGGTTACCTTTAGAAAGTGTTCCTCTACAACTTTCCTCTAAGCTCCAAAGCTTGAAATGGAGTGAAATGGTGAAGAAAGGAAAATTTGTGAAGGTTAAGGTTAAGAAATGGAGTTCCACGTGAAAGAGAGAAAGAATGAGATGTTTTGGTGATGTTTCTAAGTGACCAAGTCACTAAACCTCCTTACTATTACAAGGCTCTTGCTCACACATGGCCATTGGATCAAAAGACAAAATGCCAAGACAAAACCCTAGCCATTGGATCAAACCAAACCAAACTCACTTGAGATAAAACTCAACACCTCTTGGAAACACTCACACGTTCAGCTCTCGCGCGCCGCGACGAACATAAACCACAAAAACCTATGGAAAGAACGTCTAACGTTTTTCCATTCCAAAACTTATCGCCGAATCTTTTTCCGCGACTGTAATTTTCTTCCATACTTTAGAAAATTATTCTCCGAATATATCCTAACTCGCGCAGATATATAAAACTTCCATCCGAAACCTCACTTAAAACAGACGCAATAAGATTTTCCCATCCGCGGTAAAATCCTACTCGTTTTTCCAAAAACAAGAATAATCCAAAACTCGTTATTCTGAAACCACATAAAACTTCTTGTACAAGAAACAGGATCACAAGACAAAAGTCTGTACAATTACAGTGCATGAGCACAAAACCGGCTCAATTACAGCAAAAGCTAATCAAATACACGATGTTTCATCACACGAACACATCGAAACCCTAATATTCCTTAAACCAACTATACAATGAAATCTTGGGTCTTACAAAATTACTTACTTTCACGATGTTATTTTTAATTTTATGTAAAAATTACTTACTTTCACAATGTAAAGCTAGTTCAAATTTAATTTTGCGCCAGTACATCTAAAGCAAGTCCATACATCTAAGTTCATACATAACACTAAAATATGTTATAAGCAAGTGCAAATTGTACATAACACAAAATAAACCAAGTGCAAATTCATACATCTAAAGCAAGTTCAAATCATGCTGCGTCAATCGTACATAACACAAAATAAACCACAACATACAATATAAGCAAATGCAATGCCCAACATAAAAATACATAACATAAAAACTACTCTAATGGTGCACCACGGGCCAAATCCAATGCCCAAAAAAGATCTACAAACTCCTCCTCGTCTCTCCCAGCGTCAATCGTGCTAACATATCTTTCAAGTGCACCTGCTATCTCAAAGTTTCTGCGGTCGCATGCTATCGGATCATGATGAATAGGTGGCGCGTCTTGTGCTGGCGCGTCTTGTGCTGGCGCGTCTTGCGCCATCGGATCATGATGATAGGGCTGTGCTGGTGCATACTGTGGAACAACTGGTGCTCCATGTGGTCCGTCAATCGGGCGACACACCCTAGGATGTGATACACGATAGTACCAAGACAAGTAATCATCAGAAGTCTCAGCAGCATATCTCACTAAACGTGTCGGCTGAAGAATCTGGTCCAAAACAGAGTCATAACCAATCCAGGCAATGTCAATCTCAGCAGTGGCAGGAGCTGGAGGTGGGGGTGGTGGTATATACTGTAAATATCCAAACTGTCTAAGACACCTCTCAGGCAAGTGAGGAAGTATAGTGCACCCGCGCAAATAACCACTATACATGCTGATTAAATCAAAAGGAACGATACCTCTATGATTTTCAAAAGGACGCCAAATCACGTCATCAGGGGTAAGCAAATCCATGATAGGTCGATACTCGGGAAGCTTCATCTTCCCTTGCTTATACGTCCACCGCATAGCTCGAGGGAATCTCACATGAGGATCATCACAGTTATTTCCCGACTCGACCCGCATACCAAGGCCAGGAAAATACTCGTGAATCCAACAGTGTTACAACACAAAAAAAAAACATAAATGTAAATTATATAAACCTAAAAGTACTAATTCAACTAAAAAACATCTAAATAATAATTGTCAACAACAAAAACTAATTAAAGAATAGTCATTAAATACCTGTAGAAGTGACGGATACCCGGTGAGTCCCTTTGTGGTAAACATAGAGGCATCATTTAAGTTATCATACAAACAAACTAATGCAGCAGCGGCCCAAGAAAATCTACCGCACGTAGACAATGTGGCAAACATAGGTAGATACTTAGCATCCACGCGCGTCCAACTCTTGTCAGTCAATATGGTACATCCTACCAACAACAACATATATGCCCTAGCCGCACAATCATAATTCCTAACCATGCACTGCATCTTAAAGATATCAAATAGCCATTGTTGAGAGAAATATCCACCCCTCTGCTTTCTTGTCTCACTTGCTGCATATTGAATATTAACCCCAAAAAACTCAGCTCCAAGTGTCGCAGCTTCATCCTCGGTCAATGATCGCGGAGTGTAGAACTCACCCCTAATAGGTATATGCAGCAAACATGCCACATCGTCAAGTGTAATCGTCATTTCACCGAATGACATATGAAATGACGATGTCTCTAGGTGCCACCTCTCTACAAATGCCGATATAAGATTCGGATCGGTCATTTTCAAACTTGTCCGCTGAAGTGGACTCAACCCTGAAATGTCCAACCAACGTTGAACAGGTTGTGGAAGTTCAATCTCAGCAACCCACCCAAGTAACTTCTTTCCGAGAGATGCTAACTTCAATTCAATTTTCCCTCCATGACGTTCCTGCATATATTTAAAGGTTACAAGCAATCAACTATATAATGTAACTATATAACATCCGTTTCATTCCAAATTTATTTTACTACTTTCAGAATTTTATTACAAGCAATCAACTATATAATGTAACTATATAACATCTGAATGATGGTAAATTGCCAATGATGAGAACTATATAAAAATCTCAGTATATAATTCATTTAGGTTATCTCAGTATATAATTCATTTAGGTTCTGAATGTAACATGTAAGAACTAGCTAAACTAATAATAATGTTTCAAATTAGCTATTTGAATTCCATAATTGTGTTTCATTGAGAAAATAACGTGTCACGGCTCTGATATGTAATATCTCAATTCCTAAATAGTAAATAGTATTCATGCAAGTGTATTTTTACGGTAGGTTCTAATAATTATGTCACATACTCAACTCTAACAAAAGGTATCATCATTATATCAGTTCAATTAACCAGGTTTACCCAATGGAGAACACAGAACATAAACATAACAAGCTACTTTACCTCACCAAACCATATATGTCGAGCAACGTGATCACCGTATCGTGTGAGAAGACTCGTATCAGTCGGTCCTCCAGGCCAGCCCACAGGTTCCACAGGCTGCTGCTCCTCCTCCGCCTGACGCTGAAGATAGTCTTCACGTCCGGTATGTCTACCTGTACGTCCTCTGGTGCGTGGCACTGAAAATTAAAAAAAAAATTGTATTAAAAAAAAAAACTAAAAAAAACGTTGAAAAAAGCACACCGGAACTTTAAGAAAGTGTTCCGGTATGAATATTTCCAAACCGGAAAACTCAACCAAACTGTTCCAGTAAAAAAACAAACCGGAACACTTTAAGAAGTGTTCCGGTAGAGTTCCGGAACTCACTCTCTCTTTTTCTCTCCACAACACTGGAACACTTCAGTTTGTGAACTGGTAAAAATGATGTTTTTTTTACAGTTTTACTATATATATGAGGGTATATTAGTCAATTCAAATTTAATTGTTGGGGTAAAGGGTTAAATGTTGGGGTCACTACAAGAATTTTCTTTATTGCCTACAAAATATTTCGTAGGAATAGGGCCTATTTTGGTAGGAAATGTAGCATTTCCGACGACATTTCCTACAAGCAGATTTGTAGGTATAAAGCTACCTATTCCTACAACATTTCCTACCAAATTCGTAGGAACAGTATTTCTGTCAGTGGAAACCTGAGCTAAACGTGAACCAACGTGAGTCAGGACATTACCTACCAATCTTTGTAGGAAGCGTATTTGATATTTAATAAACTAAAAAATAGCTACTTTTCAGTACTTTTTCAGTACTTGTCAGAAGCAGAACTGTGTCAACACTTTACCTACCAAATTTTCGTAGGTACCATATTTGATATTTAAAAAATAGCTATTTTTCAGCAAATTGATTTAAAATTAGATTTTAAAAATTGTTCTAAAACGAAAATTCAAATTTTTTAAAAACAATTTGAATTTTGCAAATTCAAATTTTTTCCAAAACATTTCATAAAAAATGTAAAAAAATAATATTAAAAAGGAGCTGCATCGTAATATCATTTTATAGGAGTTGCATCCAACATCATTTTTGAGAAGAACTCCAAGCAATCTTCAGGTACATTCCAGTTTGACCTGGCGGCTAAGAGCCTCACACACATGGATAACTTCGAGTCAGACGCCCCTTCGAACAACGGTTTGTTTACTTCCTCCATCATTGCATAAAACTTCAGCGCTTTGTCGTTCGGGATTATTTCCTCTTCGACACCCCCTTCGTAGGATATGTTCACCCCGAGAGCATCACCGACCATTTCTTGCATCCGGCCAAAGTTTCCACACCCTTCTCGCGCTCCACTGCTTGAAGCGTCCCTATTAACATCAAACTCGGTATTAATATTTGTCAGCTCTCGTTCACCATGATGTCTCCACACATAATAATTATTCATAAATCCGACCTTCTCTAAATGAGCTATGACATCTTCTGGGCTCTGAATCGACCCACACATACATTTAATACATGGACATCTTATCCCTCCTTCACTTTTAACAATATCTTGCGACATCGCGTAAGTAACAAATTCTTCAACTCCATCCTTAAAACGGGCTTTGATTGTCCTACCACCCGGATATTTTCTATCATACATCCAACTTCGATGAGACATATATTGATCCATCTACTGCATATATCGTTGAAATTAATTCAAATAAGTTAGTTTCTATTTTTTATTTGTCACTTTGTTAAAATAAATTTTTTACTAACTAATTTTTTTTTCATCAAAACTATATATAATATAATAACATTTATATCCACCACCAAAATATATATATATATATATATATATATATATATATATATTGGTTCAGTAACCTAGTGGTTAAAAATTTCAGATAAATTTCAAATAATATTTTTATGAATAATAATAATATTTTTTATCAACTATAACATATATCCACTACACTTCTTTATCAACTACACTTCTTTATCAACTAACATTTTTATATACAAATAATAATAATAATATTTTTTTATACTAATAATTTTAAATAAATTAGACAAACTAACCTCAAACAATGTAATATGATAACAAAAAGCCTCAAAAAGTAACAACAACAGCAACACAACAACAATCACACTACAAAATAAGAACAAATTGAATTAAGATTAACTAAAAATAATATACAACATTGTATAATAACATATATATATATATATAAGAAATAAAATAAATTAACAAAACTAACCTTGTAATAATCTGATTGCAAAATTAGAAAATGGTGAATAGATATAAAATTTAGAGAAGAAAATATGAGATTGAAAGAAAGTGGAGAAGGAAATATGAGCTCAAAGAAACTGGAACTTGCAGAATTTTCGTCAAAAATGAAAGTAAGATTGCAGCATTGATTATGTTTGGTAAGGCACGGTTGCAATATTGATGATACGTCTCCGTTGCAATTAAATTTGTTTTTTTTTTAAAAATAAACAGTTCCGACGAATATATTTGTAGGAAATGTTCCTTGAACTACGCACCACTCTCTGACACCGTTGCAATTTTCATTTTTTTAAAAAATAAAACTCTTCCGACGAACAAATTTGTAGGAACCGTTCTTAGGAATCCGTCCAATTTTTGTAGGAAATGTTTGTAGGAAATAAAGAGAATTCTTGTAGTGGTATGGGGAAAATTTTTCTGTGTGGTGCTATACGTCACTCACTACTAACGAATTAATGAATTTATTTGGAGAAACAGACCAATATAAAACATGAACGTGTTTAATTAATTAATTATTGTCATATGTTGAGGAAAACGTTAAAGGAAGGGGTCACAAGTGTATGGTGCCATTCCGTCAAAAAAAAAAGTGTATGGTGCCATGGAAATTCAGGATATATCACGATTCAATTAATTAAAGTGAACAATACACAAATTCTTTATATATGCTTGTGAATTTTTAATAACTGTATGAAAGAAAAAAATGAACATATATTGTACTTGAGATTAATAACTCAAATAAAATTATAATACAAATATTGTTAGGCTAACAATTTTAATTTGTCACCTAAAAAATATAAAAGTTGTGCGTTGGGATAACACTCAAAAGAGAGGAGGGGAGGAGATGAATTTTAATAAGGGGGAGGGGAGGAGAAATTTTTAATTATTTAAATGTTTGGTTCAAAAGAGGGGAGGAGAGGGGAGGGAGGAGATTTTAATTGTGAATGTGTTTGGTTCACGATGGGAGGGGAGAGATGACAAAACTAAATTACTTTTTTATCCTTATAATCTTATAAAATTTTCATAATTTTAAAATTATTCACTTTATAAAGAATTAAATATAAAAACTCAATAGACTTAAAAACTCCACAAATTAATTTTTTGTTGATGATATTTTTTCGTTCTTGATTATTGATCTAACCTTTTAAATAATTTATAAAATTAAATTCTATACAAAAAATTAAATTAATTTATATATATATATATATATATATATATATATATATATATATATATATATATAATAGACAAAAAGGAGCATGCAAGTGTACTGTGAAAGTCAATATAACAAAATAAAGCATAGTTAATCGACGTAACAACAAATTTGTGTGGAAATATTTATAAAAAAAAAAATTGTACAGAAATATATACAAAGAAATACAAAGCATGGTTGAAAAAGACGTAAAAACAAAGCCTGAGATAGAAAATAGTTAACAAAATAAATTCTATATAAATATGTATAAAACCATTAGTTAAAAAAATGTATAAAACAAAAAATTACAGTAGAAAAAAAAAGAAGAAACGAAACGTTAAAGTATGTTGAAAAAAATAAAAAAAATATTATAGATATCTAACATCATAATCATAATAAAATAAAAAGAATATAGTTACGTAAAAAATTATTAACCCAAAACAAAAAGAATAGACAAATTGTTAACTAATTACCGTAGTAAGAAAATGTATGCATTAAGGATAATTTTGGTATTTTAAAATAAATATGAGGATAAATTTGGTATTTTAGTTAAATTTGTAATAATACATCACCCCTCCCCTCTCCCCTCCAAATCCCTCCAATTTGAGGGAAGCAAAAAGTGAGTCTAGGAGGGATTTTGCTCCCCTCCTCTCCCCTCATTAAAATTGAAGCAAAATTGATATCAAATCTCATAATTTAAAAATATTTGTATTTAAGAAAATAAATCACAAAATATTTAAACACATTAACTATTTTAAGTGATGATTTTGAGTCTTTAGATTAAACAAAAGAATTGATGAGATTTGGTGTCAAATTAAACTTTGATATTTTAGTGTGATTTGATCCTATCTCGCAAAATAAATAAATAAATATATGTAATACTAACAGTAGTACAGTAATTAGTGATGACATACATAACGTGAGTGTCGGTGATGAGAGTTGTTAAGGAAATAAATAAACAGAAATGTTATTCCAACACCAAATTGTATATACACCATACACCACTCCACTGTTCACTTATACATTTCTGTTTTCATTTAATTTTTATTTCATTTTTCAGTTCACAATCTTCTCTCTCTCACTCACTATTCACGCTCCCTCACTCTTCTCACGCTCTCACTTCATCTCACTCTTCTCTCACTTTTCTCCATCGCTGAGTTCTGTTCTTTCTCCATCACCGCTCTGCTCTGCTCTTTCTCCATCGCTCTGCTGATCTCTCTCCCTCTCATCGGTCTCACGCTCGGTAAGCATTCTCGCTCTCATCGCTCACGCACTCACTTTGTGATTTTTGTTTCTTTATTTATGTTTTGTTTCAAAATCAATTTTGCAAATCTGTTATCAAGTTTGTATCTGAAATTGCAATTGTTGTTTCAAATTGTAGAAAATCAAATTGGGGGAAAACTCTCAAAATGTAGGTTTAAGAAAATCTAAGGTAAGCATTATTAACATTTCTTTGATGACTTTGATTTTATTAACATTTCTTTAAGATAAATGAGTTTGTATGAATAATAATGTTATAAGTTGAAAAAAAAATGACATGATAATATAGGAAATATATGTGGTTAGTTGTGTTTTAATAAGTGTGGAGTTGGTTCAATAATTTGGTTAACCTGAAAGTTTGAAAAAAATTGAAAAGTTGACAAGTTATTTGTGGTAAAATCATGAATATGCTCCTTTTTTTTGTTTAATTTCACAATGATTTCAAATTCCAAACCTAATTATTTGAATTGATTAAGTGATTAAAGTATGGTTAGGTTAAATGAGCATCAAAATCATTGAACATGATTTGGGGTTAATTTGTTATTGTGATTTGTGAGATGAAGGATTATGTTTTGTTTCAAAATCAATTTTAGCAGAAACCCCATCTTTCACAGAAACCCCATGTTTTGTATATATTCCCACATTGTATCTTTGTAAAGTCAAGCAAATAGAATCATGATCTGTTATACATTATTTGGCAATTCCACCCACTTCTAATATGGTATACAGAGCATAAGTATCGATCCTCAATTTTTTTTCCTGCAACATCTGTTTTCTGTCCACTGCTTTCCACCCACCGCTAATAATATTATTGAGTTCTTTTATTCAGATTTTGTTTTGCTCTCACACGAAAAATAAAAAATTCATGGATAGTTCAAATGATATGGAGGGTAGTGGTAGTATTCATGAATTTATAGAAGTTGACAAGTTCAACGATGATGTTGGATGTTGGGAGCCTGCAGTCGAAATGTGTTTTTCTTCCGCGGACGATGTCAAATCTTTTTATCAAGAGTATGCTTTGAGAAAGGGGTTTGGGTGGAAGATTAGATCATCAAAAAAAGGAAAAGATGGAGAATTGTGCTACATGATACTTGCATGTTCAAGAGAAGGGTCTACAGTCTCAAAGGTTCCTTGTACATTGAAAACGCTTCCGACAAAGGTGAACAAATGTCCAGCTAGGATTTGTATTAAGATGGAGGAAGATTCCTTGTGGTACATCAAAAGGTTTGATGCTGAACATTCTCACGAAATGAGCCCAACGAAGTCAAGGTTGTTCAAGGCTAACAAGGAGATGAACATGCATGTCAGGAGGACTATTGAAGTCAACGATGATGCAGGAGTCACGATCAACAAGACTTTCCAGTCTCTTGTTAAAGATGCAGGTGGGCATGAAAATATACCATTTTGTGAAAGAGACGTGAGAAACTATATTAACAAGGAACGACGTGCAATTGGAAGAGGAGGTGATGGCCAGGCTCTGCTAAGCTACTTTAATCAAATGAGGGAACAAAATGCAAATTTCTTCTACGAGATAGATGTAGACGAAGAATTTCATTTAAAAAATGTGTTTTGGGCCGATGCAAGAAGTAGAGCTGCTTACGAGTATTTTGGAGATGTTGTCACTTTTGACACAACATATTTGGTTAACAAATACGACATGCCTTTTGCTGTGTTTGTTGGTGTGAATCACCATGGTCAATCGACGTTACTTGGATGCGGGCTGGTTTCGGCAGAGGACACGGAATCATTTGTATGGCTATTCAAGTCATGGCTTCGTTGTATGCTAGGAAAGGCCCCCGTTGGTATTATAACTGACCAATGTAAGGCTATGCAAAATGCCATTCAAGATGTGTTCCCTACAACACGCCATAGGTGGTGTTTGTGGCATATAATGCTTACCTTAGATTTTCTTAAACCTAGGTTTTGAGAGCTTTCCCCCAATTTGATTTTTCTACAATTGGAAACACAATTGCAATTTCATATACAAACTTGATAACAGATTTGGTAAATTGATTTTGAAACAAAACATAAATAAAGAAACAAAAATCACAAAGTGAGTGCGTGAGCGATGACAGGGAGAATGCTTACCTTAGTGAAACTGATGAGAGGGAGAGAGATCACAGAGTGAGTGAGCGGCGTTCTGTGAGTGAGTGAGAGCGTGAGTGAGTGAGTGAGCGGCGGTGGGTGAGAGAACAGAGTGAATCGCGGTGGGTGAAAGAAGAGTGAGAGCGTGACAAACAGAAATGTTGGTGAGAGAAGAGTGAGAGTGTGAGAGAAGAGTGGGAGGTGAGTGAAAAAGAATTAAAAATTAAACAGAAAATAGTGTATTTAGGAACAGTGTGTGGTGAACAGTGGAGTGGTGTATGGTGTATATACAATTTGGTGTTGGAATAACATTTCTGTAAATCAATAAATGAGTAAGGAGGGAATTGGACGGACAGACAGAGAGAGCTCATTCATTCATTCATCTGACCTGACCGTCACTCACTCACTGACCCAACTCCTCCATATAATCTAATCTAATCAATCAGTGGAACTGGCTGGGTTAAAGAGAATATTTGTGGTGCCACACCCACACCCACACCTACATCATGATCATGATCATGATGGGGGAGGAGAGAACAATAATAGTAGTAGTAGTAGTAGTAAGAAGAACAAGAAAAGGAGGTCTAAAAAGAAGAACAACAACACTGTGGTGTTACTAGGAGGAGGAGCAAGAGGCAAACACAAATTGATGATGATGCATAATAATATTTGGCAAACTATGATTTTCCCTGTCAAGCGTCTATGCCTCGCTCTCTCTACCACCATCAACCATCGCAAAAACGGTACTTACTAACTAATCTTCTTTCATTCATTCATTCATTCATTCATGCATATCTCTTTTATTTATATATAATAGTATAATAATACTACTAATCCATGATGATTCATCTATCAACCATGCTCATTCATTCAAATTACTCTGTCTGTTCAATTCCAACACTATTTCAATTCAGGCTAGCCTGCTCTCTCTTCCACCACAAAATTACTTCTTGCTCTTCTTAATTTTACTTTATTATTAATTAATTAATAGGATAAGTAGATGGATGGATATAGATTAACAGATACTAACCAGCCAACCAACCATATGTTTATTATGTAGTATTAGTAGTACTTATTTATCTTGCTTTCGGTTATTAAATTAAATTAATTAATTAATTCCACCAACAACACAGGCCACTTCAAGACAAATGGAAAAAATAAACCAGATAATTAACAACACATCCAATTAATTAATTAATTAATATGGAAGTCATAATCATACCTTTCGGCATCACACACACACAGCCAAACCAACTTTGGTCAGTGTTTCCCTTAATTAATTAAGTGGTATATACAATACAATTAGTGGTGCGTGCGTGCGTGCGTAGTAACTACTAGCATATCCATTGATTTGATGAGTGCGCCCTGTGTGTGGCGACGAAATAGAAGGATTGAATTGAGGTGGTAGTAGCAGCAGTAGGATCCACATGTTTTTCATCCTGCCCTCCCTCAAACTGTACTACTACTATATTAAATTCACCCCTACATCACGGAATTAATAATGCTTTCATAAAGTGTCCTATATATATATATCCTATATGTTCTCTGTACCCTCAGCTAAAGTTTAATCACAGACAGGACCCTTTTTTTGTTAATGGTCCCAACCCAACAAATATACTACTACTAGTATCTTTTGTATTGTAGGGTATCACAAACAAAATTGTATCATGTTTTATTGCATGTTTGTGTGGTGCAGGAGCAGGATTGGTGAAGCTTCAAGACGATGTGCAGACTTGTGAATATGAGGATGTACAAGTCATGTGGGAAATGCTACACAAAACAGAAACCCATGTTATACACAATCGCAATAAGCGCCCGTTCTGGAGAGTCTTTTTATGGTCCACCTCCAACCATAGTAGTAAAGCTTCATTACAATCTTCAAATCACAATTAATCCTGCTCATCTACAGCAGTCAGTGACTCAACTAATCCTCTCATTGCCATCACTGCTGTAGGGTCCTAATTCTATTAACAAAATTATATCATGTTCCTCTCTTAGTATGTAAATATGTCAAATAGTTTGTCAAAATTCATACCCAATAAATTCATTTTGGGGAATGAATAGGTACTGCCTCTTTTTAACAGCAAAGCAGGTTTCATATGTCAATGAGATTTGAGAGACAAAAAATCAATATGATTAACTGTGCCTTTTGTTAGTAATAAGTAACAAACAAGCAGCCAAGTGTTTTGACTTTTAAAACGATATTGCCTAAAGTTGTGTTTGCGTCAAAATACAACTTCATGACGCAGACACAACTTTACATTGCTTCTAGAATATACAAGATCAATCCACAAACAAACAAACACCCCAATAGTAGAATTTTCATGTTATAGCTCTCCTTTACCATAAGTATCAAATATCTCCTCCATTTTTAGATGCAATTAATTATTGACTCACTCCATGGTTCATAAACGAATGCAAGTAATTTGTCTCATTTTTAACTCATTTCAAATCAAGAATACACTATTAAATTGGCTATAGCCTTCCTAGTGAATTCATTGTATCCCTTGGATACTTTTCATTATTGTACTGTTCTATTGGTATAAATAGTGAAAACGTTGAACTCTTACACATGATTTGAATGCCATAACACAAATAGAAGATAGAGCAAGTTACCATATCCTAACTAACAATTATAGTTTGAGTGAGAGGGGTTAAGTATACTTTGTCCAACTTCAGGATCAGAGAAACCAACCAACCTTAAATTACTCAATCCATAAGCTGACATTTGAAACCAAGCTGTATAAAAGTACGGAGTAGTGAAGATACTACTAGTTACAAACAATTTTAGAGTGAATTGTTTTAGGAATTAGGAACCCCCGCCCTTGTTACGTAAAGGCCTGTTATTTATGCGCGAGTGCTATAAAGTAGTTGTTCAGAAGATTGATCAAATCAGAATCTAAAGTAGAGTTTTCAATTTAGAAAAAACCATTCAAAATTATTTTGGAAATGAGCTACCCTCACTCACTCTCTTTAGAGTTTAGAGTAGTTCTATTCTATTCCAATTCAATCAGGCATTAAGTTCCAAGTTCCCAAACATTCATAGCTATAAATCTTAAAAGTAAAGTAGAACATATATGTGATCAAATTAATATAAAGAAGTAATTCCAGGATACAAAGTAAGCAAGCCAGTCCATAATACTTTCACAGTGATTAGTCTCAGAGGCATTGGTGAGCTAGCCTTGTAAGCTGTTATTGTAACTGGCCTTCCCCAGAAATGGGAAACAATTTATGAACTCGGGGTTGATTCAAATGAAATGATTGAATTCTTTCAAATAAACATAACAATGACATTTTCTGGAATTGAAAATTATATTGTACTATTTGCAAAAGAATCTTGTGGTGCGTATTGTCCTCCTATACTTGCTATGGTGCAGTATTATGGTGATTAATCATGAGTAGGCATTATACGTGGAGGTAGACAGCAGCACGCAGATTGAGAAAAAACTAAGGAAAAGAGTTAAAGCGTTGTTCGCATCAGACTTCATCACCCCTGACTTGTTTTTATCAGCAGCTTCATCAGGTGGCATTGCTGGTACAGGCCCTGGTGACATTACCGGTACAGGCGCTGGAACTGCAACTGGCGATACAACTGGCACCGGGGACTTCACTGGACCTGCTACTGGCGAAACTACTGTAACTGGTGATACCACCGGCACTGGCATTATAAATGGTATGGTCTCTGGCACAGGTGACTCCACCGGAACAGGGGATACAACAGGAGGAGCTGGGGCTGGAGCATGTGATGTGGCATTGGAGGAAGGTAGCAGAGACGGTGGCATGATGACAGTGCTGATCTGCACCACTGAAATATTGTATGGTTGTGCGACGACAGCTTTAACCAAATTGGCACCTGCTCCATTAGGATCAGAAGGAGACGTAAAAATGACGGCACCTGTACTTAGATCAGTGAATTTCATGAGACCCTCCGATCCCTTAGCCTGTCCAGTGGTTTGAAATAGAGTGTTGACAGTTACATTTTGATTTCTCATGTTCTGGAATTTTTGAACGTCGAAGTAATCAAGGAGGACGTGGATGCTTAATATCTTTTTGATGACATCCATTGGCTTTCCTGAGATAGGTGCCATTCCACTGTTATCGACCACAAGTACAGTTATTGTCGATTTCGAGTTTATTTCGGTTGCCAGCTGGGTTTGGGTAAGGTAGTTGCTGTAACTGCTGTATGCAGGGTATTGGGACAACAAATTTGTTATGTCAAAACAGGTTATAGATAAGGGAAACAACATTATTATTGTTAGTGAAAATAAGAACAACATTGAGGATGATGAGACACACATTTTGAACATTGATTGATGGTGAGAGACAAGAGGTATGTATATAGCTATAGATGTAGTTTGAGTTTGAGTTTGAGTTTGAGAGAGATCACTAGTGATGAGTTATTTATATACATACATGCTTTATGGGTTATGATCCATTACTCAAGCATGTAAGTAGACATGGTCTGATTTGTTCAACCAAATATTAAGGAACGAAAAAGGTGGAGCTTTCTTCAAATTGCTAGGCCAGTTTCCATTTTGACAATGTATACATACGCATACACCTATACTTAGTTGTTGTCTAAAATTAGTTTATTATTATTATTATTACTATTGAGTTAATTAATTAATTGTAAAAAAAATTATTGACTTAGTTCCCTTAAAAAAACAACAGTTACTATTGGTTAGTTTTCTCCTTTCTATTGACCATGCAATATTCATGTCTGTTAATCAAATGCAAGAATATTTGAGGATGTTAATTAAAATATGTTACTATACCCTACTCCCAAGCTAAATTTTAAATATTTCACTTTTATATTTTCTTTTTGTTTTCGATAACTCAATTTTTGCAAATAGTTGACCCCACATATTTTTTTTGTTTATTTTTCTGTAATAATTAATGAGGACCTAAGCTCAAAGAAAAAGACAATTACAATTGGGACAAACATAAAAAAAAGACACGCCCATCAACCATACTACAACCTTGATTGGCTAATACATCCACACATTGATTTGCTTCTTGATATAAATGGGGAACCAAAACCTTCTAATCCAAATCTATTATTTTCGGATCTTCTCAACAAAGGCTCTCCCAATTAAACTTCCACGCCTATTAGAAGTTAGGGCTTTCGCAACCACCAAAGAATCCAATGAAACTCCGCACGATAAAATGAAGATTGCTCTTCCCACCCCCCCTAACTCTTTTTCACCCCCCTAAAACCCAAAGTTACCCCTGAAAAATCAAAAAAATTGAACGAAAAAGTACGGATCTTGCGATCCGTCCTTTTTGAACGAAAAATTTGAACGTAGGGGGTGGAAAATCTATGTAAAAATACGGCCCGCGTAATCCGTCCTTTTTTCTTAGGGGCATTAAGGGAAACTCGGGGGTGGAAAAGAAAACCGGGGGGTGGGAAGAGCAATCTTCCGATAAAATTAAGTTCAACCTTCTAGCATATGTGAGCCCAGCAAACACTCCCCCACAATTCTGCTAAATATACATTACTTTAATACGCATTACCTTGGCCAACGAATTTTGCAAAGCCACATATAGTATGTTGATTGGACCAATATTTTATTTGGAAACGGTATGGTGTCGTAAAGGTTGTCCGATAACATTCAAAGCATTCCTGATGTTTGATGCCTCTTCAAAAAAAAAATTAATGATATTTAGAGTGAAGATTCATTATGTTCTTTCACAATTTTCTAACAGGTTCAATTAAGTCTCTATAAAAGTAAAACTCAAATTAGGCTTTGACATTTTTATATTGTGAACAAATTAGACCCTTATCACAACATATCAGAGGCTAGCTTACTTGTCCTATGTATGAAAATTTTAAGGACTAATTTGAATTTTATTTTTGTGTTATTGAATTAGACCGTTTGAAAATTGTGATAGACCAAAATATTCACTCTCATATTTAAAATGATATTCTCATGCCTATTCTTAAAATTGAGTATTAGATTAACTTATCGTTACATAACCGGCTTATAAGGTGATGATTGCCGCTTGCTCATAAATACTTGTCAAGGTCATCTCATATCCGATATGAGACTTTTTAACACCTATAAACCACCTTATTTTTGTCGGGCATTGACCGGTTATTGACTGTTGTTGAAAGAATTCTAAAAATTAGTGACCTACAACGATAAAATTTAAAACTGTTGTCTTTGATACTCTACCATAGCATTGTTTTTTTAACAATAAGAGTCCATTTAATCTGCAAAATGTATGTATTGGACAGAACCGTATAAAACATAACTGCATAGGACAAATATTTAAGGTATTGAACAAATTTTGTGTTGTACGATGTTTGGTGGACAAAATGTTATTTTTGTATTTTAGACAATTTGTGCAGATGATAAAAAGTTGTCTTGTGGTTCAGTGGGGGACAATAATTTCAATTTTTGTCTTGAATTCCCTGGGAACTTCTATAGTAAATGGAATATACATGGTTATAATCAATCAAATATTGCAAAGCTCCGGTATCTATTATCGTTCACAATTGGACCATAACGGAATTTCAGTCTATACTGGGACAATAATGTCAGATTGGGGAGGAAGATTAGAGTTAGAAATGGATAGAAAAGGAAGGATATGGGCTCGTGTAAGTAGGAAACGGAAAATATCTATTCTAGTTCTATCATCAGCTATGGGTTCGGATTTAAGCGAAATTCTTGAGAACGTTTGCTACCCTGAAATTTTCTTGTCTTTCCTCAATGTTATTTTGGTATTTTAGACAATTTGTGCAGATGATAAAAAGTTGTCTTGTGGTTCAGTAGGGGACAATAATTTCAATTTTTGTCTTGTCCCTTAGCCCTTAGTTTGTTCAGTACCAGAAACAATTTTAAAATCAAACACAATACAGCTGAAGTTGTCCTAAAAGTCCATTCAAATGTGAAGAGATTAAAGATTTAGGGCTCGTTTGGCCTAGCTTATTTTTGAGCTTATGCAAACAGCTTATGCAATTTTTATGTATTATTATAAGTTTTTCAAGGTAGTTTATAATAAAATAACTTATAAAAATTCAATTTTCACTAGTTTGAACTTATAAAATAACATAAAACCTAATTTATATTGCATAAGCCATTTGCATAAGCTCAAAAATAAGCTAGGCCAAACGGACCCTAACAAAGGATGCTAAGAAAACATATTCTAAGAAAACTCGGTCCGCTTTGGAATTCTCAAATCTCTAAATAGTATTGAAAAATATGATGATGTTTCACATGTTTCTGGAGAGTTCATAACTTCGCAGTCACAAAGAACTTTATTGGATGATTCATCGACTTCAGATAATAATTCACAGGCTTATTTCACTTATAGAAGCTACACAAGTAAATCATTGATAAATGTTGTTACATAACCGGTTTGTAAGGTGATGATTGTCACTTGCTTATAAACACTTGTCAAGGCCATCTCATATCCACTGTGAGACTTTTTAACACCTATAAACCACCTTATTTTTGTCGGGCATTGACCGGTTATTGACTGTTGTTGAAATAATTCTAAAACTTAGTGACCTACAACAATAAAATTTAAAATTGTTGTCTTTGATACTCTACCATATCATTGTTTTATTTAACCATAAGAGTCCATTTAATCTGCAAAATATATGTATTGGACAGAACAGTACAAAATATAACAGCATAGGACAAATCTTTAAGGTATTGAACAAATTTTGTGTTGTACGATGTTTGGTGGACAAAATGTTATTTTGGTATTTTAGACAACTTGTGCAGAGGATAAAAAGTTGTCTTGTGGTTCAGTGGGGGACAAGAATTTCAGTTTTTGGCCCCTAGTTTGTTCAGTACCGGAAACAATTTTAAAATCAAACACAGTTGAAGTTGTCCTAGAAGGCCATTCAAATGTGAAGAGATTAAAGACTCAACAAAGGATGCTAAGAAAACATATTCTAAGAAAACTCAGTCCGCTTTGGAAATCTCAAATCTCTAATACTATTGAAAAATCTGATAACGTTTCACATATTTCTAGAGAGTTCATAACTTCGCAGTCACAAAGAACTTTATTGGATGATTCATCGACTTCAGATAATAAGTCACAGGCTTATTTCACTTATAGAAGCTACACAAGTAAATCATTGATAATATAATTTTTATTACTTAAATTATTGTATGAAATATAATTTTTTATTTAATTTATATATTATAATAGCAGCCCCTCCGAATTTTATTTTTAGTTTCGCCATTTTATTAGAGGGGGTAGACGAGCCAGTTTTCTCTGATCCTCTACAAAACTTGGAGGATGAAACAACTCTTTCTCAAATATCAGGGCCGGTTCCAATAATTTAGAGGTCCGACACTAAATAATATTAAAAGTGAACCCCTTCATAAAAAAACAAAAATTTCAAAAAGAATAATATTCTTTTAGATTATAAATAATATCAATAACATAAAAAATATTAGTCATATTATAATCAATACCAACTAAAATATCTTCGAACCACCTAAAAAAAAGCTTTTCTTCTAGCGATGAGAGGGAGAAGGAGAAGCTACACACGTTTCTGTTTGTGTTTGAGACAACAACAAAAACTTATTCATTTTATTTGTCTGAAACTTGAACCTAACCACTTTAGATTGGAATAGCAAAAATAAATTAAATAAATATTTAGACTTTTCATTTAATTTTTTAATTATTATTTTTAAGAGATCTATTATCATATAAATTATTTTTCTGGTCCCTAAAAATGGAGGCCCGGTGTCGTAGAACACCTTGCACTGCCTTAAGGTCCGCCCTGTCAAATATATTAGAATTTTTATTGATTTTTACCCAAAGAGCATTTCCGATATGCGTTTCACGAGTAAAAAATGAATGGATTCTATATCGCCAAATAGAATCTGAGTAGAGATATACAAAAATATTTTTTTATACTTTTAAGGAACTTCTTTGTTCTCAAAGTCATCACTTATAACCCTATTTTTCTTTTGATCTTCTTCTTGCTCATCCATTAAAGAAAGACTTAAATATCATTTTCGTCCTTGTATGTTCCAAATTTTTTTGTTTTAGTCCCCGTATGTTTTTTTCTTGCAAATTAGTCCCTGCATATGTAAAAAAATTTGGTTTTCGTCCTTGCCGTCAGATTCCGTTTAAAAAACGTTTATGTGGCAGATGGACTCACACGTGGCCACTATGACTAGGCAAGTGAAGCTGAATCACGTGTTTAGTGGCATATGACTAGGATCCAGTCATTAATTGAGGACCAAAACAAAAAAACACATTTGCACAAATTGACAATCCCTAAAATCCCAAATTCATTCTCTTCTCACAATCTTCATCTTCCTCTTCTCAAGTGAGTTACAGATTCGTTTTTCCTCTCTTCTGCAACCATGTCATCGTCTTCTGTTGCCAGTGCAGTGCCATTCCAAATTCCACAATGTGGTTGCAACAAATCCATGAGAATGTTTATCTCAAATTCAAGTGATGACCCTAAGGGAAGATATTGGAAATGTGCAAAATTTGGGGTAAGTTTGAGTCCATAATCTTTATTCTGATTTCGTTTTCAATTAATGGGTTTGAATATGCTCATATGGGTTTGAATATGTTCACATGGTTTGAATATCTCTCTTCTCTTCTGATTTCATAATGGTTTGAATTTTTTTTTAATTGATATGTAGATCTGAATCGCCGGATTTGTTTTTGCAGAACTTAATCGCCGAAAATATTTGTAGATGTCACCGGATTTGTTGTTCTTCTGTCACTTTCTTTCTATTTGGTACTATTTGTTTCTATTTCTAACCCTAATTGATAGGGACTAAAATCAAAAAAATAAGATGGTAAAGTTTTGGACAACACATCATCCTAGTCATATGCCACTAAACACGTGATTCAGCTTCACTTGCCTAGTCATAGTGGCCACGTGTGAGTCCGCCTGCCACATAAGTGTTTTTTAAACGAAATCTGACGGCAAGGACGAAAACCAAAATTTTTTACACATGCCGGGATTAATTTGCAAGAAAAAAACATACAGGGACTAAAACCAAAAAATTTGGAACATATAGGGACGAAAATGATGTTTAAGCCTTAAAGAAATGAATTAATATTAGAGGGAGGCAGGCAAAATATCAACAATCTTATGACAATAATCAACAAAACAAATGACTCAATAATATTCCACTTTCAATTCTCATCGTTAATATAAAAATCGACGTACGATTTAAAATTTTTTTTAGGCACTTTTAAAATCCTTTTAACTTTTCAAAATTGAACATCATTATTTAAGACAAAACTTAACATTAGCGATGATATTTGGCCAATTGCTATTATTAATTATATTTTTGTTTTAATTTACTACTTTCTTTTTTTTTTTTTTTTTTGGTTTGCACCACCAGTTGAATCTGGTTCGGGGGTCAGTTCTGGCATCAAGTGGTTCCAGCCCCCTCCCGATCGCAGTTGCGGGGGATCGAACCGTGGTCCTCCCTACCAAGTTCAGCGCCAATCACCACTGAACCAACTAACGATTGGTTACTACTTTCATTACTTAATGAGCATAACAATTCATTAATATCATTAACCGGCTTAATTAATTTTTTCTTATTTTTAAGAAAAAAAATTAAAAGGTTAAGCTTAAGAATTTTAATAATAAAGTGAGATTTCAAAAAATGTGTGTATGATATTGATAGTATGATTTAGATTGGTCCATTTGGTATGACGGAAAGAAAGCTATAGAAAAGAAAATTATACAAATCAATAAATGAACTTCATTCATCATCGATTTTGGTAATTATATTTCCTCTCACTTTGGTTCCTTGGAAACAATTGGACCTGGAAGAAAGAGAGAGAGAAGAGTCTGTGTGTATTGCGAAAAAGAGGAAAGTTTTAGAGTATAGACACACTGCTAGGGTTTGTTGTCCTCTTTTTCGACATTCCATTTTGAGCAGCATAGCTCAATTCAATTCCGATCGGTTCTGTTGCATTGCCGAGTACTCATTCAGTCAGTCATGAAGCTCACTGTCAAGACTCTCAAAGGCAGCCATTTCGAAATCAGGGTTCAGCCTTCTGATTCTGTCAGCTCTCTCTTCTCTTCTCTTCTCTATCTTTTCTTCATTCAATTCATTTCTTTTATCTCTACCTATTTCCAATTTTATCTTGTTTCAATTTCTATCGTCTTCTATTTCCCAACGCAATTTCAAATTATCTATCCTGCTCAATTTTATCATATATATATATATATATATATATATATATATATATATATGTCTTGTAAATTGCAATCCACCAATTTTGAATTTTGTTGCTCTCCTTGTTACTTTTTTTTTATCCGCAATAGATAATGGCGGTAAAAAAGAATATTGAAGATGTACAAGGCAAAGATAATTACCCTTGTGGACAGCAATTGCTGATTCACAATGGCAAAGTTTTGAAAGATGAAACTACATTAGCAGAGAATAAGGTCTCCGAAGACGGCTTTCTTGTTGTCATGCTTAGTAAGGTATATTTATTCATTTATTATAACATTTTTAAACAATAGTTTCACTTTATTATTATTTTAATTTAAAAAAATTCAACAAGAATATGATATCATCCTGGATCTGAATTTGAAACAAAATGACTTTCAAGTTTCATGACACCTCGAGTGGTTGTTGTATTATCATTATGCTGCTATCCTCCTTTTGTTGGGCAGTTGTAATGTAATGACACATAGTACTTGGAGGGACATGCGATGACACTGTTTGATAGGGTGTGTGACATGGACACGGTGATTATTATTCTAAAAGGTGGGCGCGTGACGTTTGCATGATTAGACCTCTCTAGGTGATAACATGTGACCCAATAACAAACCTAAGATAGGTTACAATAGCATATTAGGTTTGGTACCTGGGCTTAACTCAACTACAAAAGCTTGCTCATGGAATCAAGATTACCCCCCACTTATAAGTTATTATTACTATCTCAACCATTATCACTAATCAATGCAGTAGCTCCAACATATACCTAGAGGTTATTTGTAACTCGGATAATAAAAACCCCAAATAAATCACAATTCTAATCAAATACAAAATTCTAGATTATTATTTTTGACGCAAATGCAAAATTCTAGATTGATCCTTACTAAATATAACATTCTAATTAAACACAGTACTATAATATGCTTCTCCATTATGCATCATTATCCCCGAGAACAACTTGCTTTCGGAGAGTTGAACATATTATGCTCATCCAAAGAGGTGTAGCACAAAGAACATTATATCTGCGCATCATCAATTGATGGAGAGCGATAAAGAGATCTTGTTATTTAAGAGCATGGAAATAAAAGAGTTTAATGGAGCATGACAGTGGGATTAAAATTAATCTCTAATCAATTGATTTCATATAATAAACCTACAAGACTCCTCTAGCCTATCTCTAGGGTAGAGTTCTCTTCAGACTAGGTTTTTCATATACTTCCATAAGGCTTTGTTTGCGAGTTTGGAGGGGAAGGGAAGGGAAGGAAAGGCTAAAAAGGAAGAAACAAGTGGAAGGAGTAGAGAAGTTTGGGAGGGAAGGAGTTTGAAGGGTTATTTTTTCTTCATAACACAAAAACCCCCCAATTTGGGGGAACTCAAAAATTGTACTAGATGGGGGTTTGAAGGGGGCTTTGGAGGGTTATATGAATTCTTCAAATTTAATTAATGTTGTTATAATATTCTTAAATTCATAATATATTAATCATAAGTATTTATTTGTCACTCTCTATAAAAAATACTTTCTCAAAAAATGTAAAAGATTTCTCTAATTTTCTCTCTATTTCCCTCACTCCAAAGCCCTCCCCTCCCCTCCAAACTCGCAAACAAAGCCTAAGAAAACAAATATTGATATTTGCATTATGTCAAAAAGTGTTCAAGTGTTTGCATATAATTGAACACTTTAATGAGGTAATATGTTATAAGATAGAATTAGCCTGCATTTGGAATCACCTTTGAAATCCATCCATCGTGCCGTAGCCCACATCTCTCAAACGTTGCTCTAGGGTAGAGTTCTCTTCAGACTAGGTTTTTCAGATACTTCCATAAGAAAACAAATATTGATATTTGTATTATGTCAAAAAGTGTGCAAGTGTTTGCAAATAATTGAACACTTTAATAAGGTAATAGTTATAAGTTAGAGTTCGCCTGCATTTGGAATCACCTTTGAAATCCTTCCATCGTGCAGTAGGCCACATCTCTCAAAATGTTGCTTCAGGTTCATCACATGATTCAACCATGCAAAACAAGATTTCCAAGCATGTGCTGAGTTAAACCAGACTCTTATAAAATCCATGAAGGAAAAAACAATCCCTAATCTAAAGCCCTAATTTTAAAATTAAAATCCTAAATTAGATCGCAAAAAACTCTACATCACACTCTTTTTGGGGCCAATTTATCAAACATATTATAAATTTAGTTGGCAAAATACTGTTAATTCATTGGTCTGAGTCTGTATGTCTTGCATTAACTTATTTGGTTAGTTAGCACAACAACGTATTTTTGAAAAACCTTGATAAAATTATATTATTGTTATAAGAAAAGATGATTGTATAAGAAACATATCTACATATTAATGATGATTTAATTGATTCAGTTTGCATGTCTAAAGAATGATCTTTTATGCCAGTAATGATTTAGATTTGGTGGCACTTCATTATTAACAAAAATAAGTTTGATAATGATGAAAAAATGACAAAGAAGTATACCCTTTGTTCTTGGCTAGCCACCCTCTGTGCCCATTAGTAATTCCAGTGCTCAATTTTTTCCTTGCATTGTCTCTTTCAGATCCTTGAGTTCCACAATGATATATTTTTAGATTTTTTTCTGTTTCTTGATTACAATGAAAGTTGTGTTATTTTTGTCTTATTGGCCATATGAGAAAGCATTAGATCTTGTCATATGATTTGCAGTTTGCCATCTGTTTAAATTTGATACACTAAGTTATCATTCATTTTTTGAATAGTTACCTTTCATAATTTCATTATGCTCCGACATGCATTGTTTGAGATTCATTTTTTGCCTGTTTAACTATAATATACCAATTTACTGTTCTATTTGCAGAGTAAAGCCATGGGATCTGCTGGAACTTCATCTACTCAGGTATGTTACTCGCTCATTTTTAATATCTTTTTGGTATTTAAGTTTTTTCCCCTCGTATGAATTAGTGTTTGTGCATGTGTGACAGACCGCTAGCAATCCACCTACAACTGTATCAACACCAGAGTCCACACCAGTAGTACAAACGCAGTGAGTTTATTTGAAATAGTTCTTTGTGTAGTTTTCCCATGCATCAACTTATGTTTTTTCGTAACTTATTTCATTTGGCTCTGCAGATCTGCAAACAATAATGCATCTGCAGCAGTTGTCGCAACTACAAAGTATCGCTTTTGTCTTTATGTTTCTCTTGCTATATCCTTTTTATAGTCACTAATGTATGCCACACCATGTACCATCTTTAAGTAGATTTTGTCTGATAAAGGCTATCAAAAACCATTCTTTTAATCATCAGTAATACATTCATGAAGCAAAAAGTTATGGTTGAATTTGGCTTGATCTAATATTATAATTAATATTTGACTGATGCCATCTAATCAATTATTTTTTTTCTTTCAAAAACATAGCCAGGTTGCGGTAAAATTAAATTGGGATAGCCTGATGATTTTCAGTGATCTGATTAGTTATTGTTTTGGTGTTTCCTTCACAGCTCTGAAGGGAAGGCCAATTCGGTCCAACCCTAAATTGGGATTGTACAACTGTTTTTTAAGCTGGCACAATGCTATTAATCATTTTCTTCCATTGCCCTGAGAAGGGCCACACTTGTGTCTTGTGTCCAGACTTCATTCACCCCGTTTGCATTAAGATATCACTTCAGCTGTCATCTTCAACTTGTTTATCAATCTTCTGTTTTCTCACTAATTAGGCACATCACTCTAGAGTTTAGTACAGTCGCTTTCAAACTGATAAAAAAGATGCTGAAATTACCAAAGTTCAGTTCAATAATAATGGCAGACTCTCAAAAAACAGTTAATATGCCTTATACTGGCAACCTGAACAAGTCTTATAAGCTCATACTAATGTCTACAATGAAGAATACAATCCTAATCCAACCGCGGGAAATGCCGTACCAGAGCTAAATAACTAAACCTAAATCCCTACTTACTAACTCAAGTCCCCTAAAATCGTTCAAAAAAAAAAAAAACTCAATTCCCCTAATCATAATTACACCCTAAATTAACATTATTTTCATAAACATCTTAACCTCTTGCTGCAATCAACAAATTGAGTTGTTTGCCATTTTCCTCTATCCTGTAATCAAGCCTTCTGAAATACATTATACATTTCAATATCATTTTTGCAGTGTTACTGCAGATACTTATGGACAGGCTGCTTCAAATTTAGTTGCTGGTAATAATCTTGAGCAGACTATTCAACAAATTATGGACATGGGTGGCGGCAGCTGGGATAGAGATACCGTTAATCGTGCTTTGCGTGCAGCTTTCAATAATCCAGAGCGTGCTGTCGATTACTTGTATTCTGTATGCCTAAACTGCTCATTGTAGATTCTAGCTGCTTGAATTTTGTGCTTTATCTTATTTGGTTTGATTTAACAATTATTTATTTATTTGCAGGGAATTCCTGAAGCAGCTGAAGTTGCTGTACCGGCTGCTCAATACCCAAGTAATCAAACTGAAACAGGTGGGGTCACTTCCGGAGTTGTTCCTGGGGTCCCTAACTCATCTCCCTTGAATTTGTTTCCACAGGTAGAAATTATAATCTGAATGGATTGAGTCACTGTACCTTGTTATTTATGTGTTTTGCTGTTATTTGGTTCTTAATTTTGAGTTAAAACTCTTTCAGGAGACAACTTCTGGCACTGGTGCTGGCGCTGGATCGCTTGACTTCCTTAGGAACAATCCCCAGGTTGGCTTTTGTTTCATTTATAATACACTCAGTGTTGAGGAATTTATGTTCAACACGCCCATATCGGAAGATAAGCTGGTTGTATTTGAACTTGCTATACCAGTGGTTGGAATCTGAGACGTGGGCCACAATTACAAATTGCATATCCTGTGTCATTTTGACAATTTTTGTATACCATGCCTAACATCAATCTTGGTTACCTTGTTTACAAATCATATGCTTAAATGAACAAATGAAGTAGAAAGAAATTCCAGAAAGGAAATGATAAATTTAATGTTGTGTGCTTTATTTAATTTCACTGCATTAGCTTATGCAAGATATTAAAAGAAATGTTTTTTTTTGGCGTCTTATCTTGGTTGGTCAATCGACTTATATAAATATGGTTGGAGCTTGTTTTTGAAATGTATAATGATTTCAGCATTCCCGAATAAACAGCTGTTCCTAGTCAATATGCTGCACATCATTAGTATGTAGATTAGTAGACAATATATTACTGCACAGCACTTGTTATTCTGGTGTCAAACTTCAATAAATTGTTTGTAACCCTTTCTATGTTGTGTATATTTAGTTTCAAGCATTGCGGACAATGGTGCAATCCAATCCACAAATTCTCCAGGTATCTAACCATCTATTTTCTCAATTACCTACTACCTGACTTTTGGTCATTTGTCATTGTTTGAGATAATTTTCTATTGCAGCCTGTACTTCAAGAGCTTGGAAAGCAAAATCCCAGTCTCTTGAGACTAATTGATGAGCATCATTCTGAGTTTCTTCAGTTGATAAATGAACCCATGGATGGTTCTGACGGGTAAGTATACTCTCATTGCATTTTACAATCATAAAATTATCTTTTTGGTTTTATTAATAGTAATCTTTGCATGTTTGTGACTCAAAGGTAGTTTTTTAACCTGTTGGCTTGGTATTCAATCCAGGAAGTAGTTGTAGCATATAAGATTGACACTAGTAGTTTACTCTTGATAACGTGTAATCGTAGAGATATATATGGCTTTGTCTAATATGCACAACCTGAGCATGTCTTGCACCATGCATTAGTGACATATTAACCTTAGGATTTAATGATTTTTAATTCAATGGCCAAGATCTAGTCTTGCATTAGTTGCATATAAAAACTAATTTTTTTAAAGTTAAAAAAAAAATCTATGATTGGTCAATTGTGGTTGTGCATGTTACAAGATATGATGTTCTTGAGCACCATAGACAGTGTCGAAATATTTTATTGATAAATGTAAGCCTCTTCTACTAGGGATAATTTTGACCAACCTGAGCAAGACTTGCCTCATGCCATCAATGTGACGCCAGCTGAGCAGGAAGCAATTGGAAGGGTATATCTATTTTTCATGTCTGACTTGTGCTTTTTCATTTCATTTGATTTACTATATGTGCTGATTCATTTTTACTTATGATCCACAGCTAGAGGCTATGGGATTTGATAGAGCCTCCGTCATAGAGGCATTTTTGGCATGTGACCGTGATGAGCAATTGGCAGCCAACTACTTACTGGAAAATGCTGGGGATTTTGAGGATTAAATCACTAACCTACTATCATTCATAGTTTTTTTTTTTTTATTTTTTTTTTCTTTTGCAAGGAGGGTGGGTTTGCAATTTTTCTTCTTAGTGTGTCTTTCTAGAGAAATTTATGTGGTAGAGTTTCTGATTTGGGTTGATGTATTCTACTATATATTACTAATGGTTTTGGTTTGGTTTATATAACAGCGTCTTGTTTTTCTTTTTAATCTTTCCTGATGTAGGCTTTGGTTCTTCTTAATATAAAGGAAAACAAAATATCTCATCAATGAGAATTATATATTTTTTTCCTACCCAATGAAAATTGCAATTTTGCTTTACTGAAGATTAATTTTGGTCCTCCAATATTTTTAAGCAAATTTGTTTCTTAAATCCCTTTAAATTATTGTTAGTGCACAATTTTAAATTTTCATTATAAGCTCTAATACTAAAAGCACTTGTATAATTACACATTAATAAAATGTAGACGGACAGACAACAAGCAATTGACAATGCATTTTGACACAATTTGCTTAATCCCAATATTGGATAATTGTGAGTGCACAATTGACAATCATTACTTGATAAGTGAATTTTGTACAAAATGAATTAGGCTTCATTCCTCTGCAAAATGAATGGAATGTTTTGTATTATTTATTTTTATTTTACAAAAGCAAACAATTTTGTGTACTGTACACTTGAGTGAGTTTGTTTGTAAGTAGTAAAGTAAAGTGAAGTTGGTTGAAATTGAATAGTACTGTACTAATAGTGTACTCCGTAGTTACAGTACATTTAGATGAAGAATAGTTAGTTACCGTTAGCGAGGGAGCAAAGAGAGAGAGAGAGAAGACAAAAGCTAAACGGGTGATTTATTTGTGCGTTAAGGTTTTTCAAATTCAAACGAAAACGTAAAAAGTAATGGGACCCACCCACCCACCCACCACTACCGAGAACTAGAAGCACTTAGTAATTAATTGATTTTGAGCAGTGCAGAGCAGCCAATTGAATTGAATTGAATTGAATCCAAACAAGTACAATTCAAATAGATAGTAGATACACTCTCACACCAACAAAAAACAAACAACAATGTTTGAAACAAATGAAGAAGAAATGAACAAGAAGAAGAACCGGAACCAAAACCACCTGGGTCGTCGTATGTTTTCAAATCCCCTCAGCGAGATCCAAAACAACAACAACCAGCTTAGGCATAGTCGTAGCTGCACCACCACTCACCACCATGGCCCCACCGTAACCGTACCCGCCGATGACAATAAAGAAAACGCCACTGCCAACGTTTCTCTTCCAAAGTCACTATCAACAAACACAGACAAACAAAACAACAGGAGGATTGTTAAGCCTTCCTCGCTACAGTACTGCATGCAAATCAACGATCAATTTCAACTTGCTTCTTCTGATTCTTCCCACTTTTCCAACTCTTTGAAAATTTGGGACTACTCTGACTCTGAAGCTGCTCCTGCTTCCTCCTGGTCCACTTTACCCAACAAGTAACTACTACTTACTAACCTCATTCACTCTCTCTCACTTCTTATTATTATATGCTTAATCTGTTTTCTCTTGTGTTGTTTTATAGGTCTTTGATCTGCAGACCCTTGCCTATTGATATTGGAAGGTGCACATGTGTTATTGTCAAGGAACCAATGCCTCAGGGACTCTCTAATGGCACTTTCTTCTCTCTTTATACCTATGTATGTATTGTATTGTATGTACTATTATACCCTTACATACTTATTCACTACCATTCCTTTACATATTATTATTATTATTACTGCAGGAAGGTCAGGGACGACAGAATAGGAAACTGGCTGTGGCCCACCACAACCGCCGCACTGCCCGCTCTCACTTCACCGTTGCTCAGAACGTCAAAGGACTACTCTCCAATTCTGATGATACTTTCCTCGGGACAGTCACCGCTAACCTCACCGGCTCAAAATACCACATTTGGGATCAGGTACTTCTAGTAGTAGTAGTAGGTACCTTCCTATTTATCTGTAGTATATACACACAATAATGATAATGTATCAACATTTTTTGGTCTCTTATTATCTGTTTGATTTATTATCAGGGATATCGCCGTAAATCCCGTACTAAACAACCAAAACCCCCTCTTGCTGTTGTTGAGTAAGCCTAAATCTTCATCTTTTGTAATCCCCACCATAGCCTCATTGTTTTCTGCTAACTACAACATTTGGTTGCTTTTTATTTTTAGGTATGTACCTACAATAGCAACATGTACAGGAACTCACAGAAGCATCAAAGCTTATATACCCAACCATCAATCTATGTCTTTCAAGAACACCAACCAGGTACAGCATATTAAGGGACTGCCAATGAATTGGGAGGGAAAATTGGACAAAGTCCATCAACTATACTCAAGGGATCCACTCTACAACAAGGTATGAGGACAAGTTTCTTAATTTGTCACTTATTGAAGTCAGACATGGGTTTGGTGGTTTTCGATTAATTTGTTATGTCTTCCTTCATCAGAGTACAAAACGATTTGAGCTTGACTATAGAGATAAAGGAAGGGCAGAACTTGGAATCCAGAGATCAGTCAAAAACTTTCAGCTCACTTTAGAGGTATCATAAATAATCATCACACAAGTGTTTTTATGTTATAATAACTCAATTAGCTAGCTATGTTGTCTGCCTTAGCTGACTTGTCATTTACTTTGATCGTTAGGAAAATGGGAAGCAGACAATCCTGCAGCTAGGGAGGGTGGGAAAGTCTACATTTGTTATGGACTACAGGTATCAATTCAAAATTCTCTTGTGTTATCGACCTTAAATTATTTCAAAGTTGGGACTTGGGAGGGTTTCACAGCTAGTATATAATTTCCTCTAAATCTGCAGATATCCTTTGACTGGTTACCAGGCGTTTTGCATATGTTTGGCTTCCATTGATGCAAAGCTTTGTTGCATAGTGTAGTGGGAAATCTTTGTTTCCAAAATTGGTACAACTTCTGAACTCAAGATGATATCTTTTGGTTTCGCCTAGCCCCGTCCAGGAAGAAGAACTCCTGGAAAATATTTGCCCAGGACAAACTAATAGTGGGTTTTCTCTAAGTACATTTTTCAAAAGAAAAATGAAGATTTTGGAGTTGTATTTGGTGTGCATAATCTTCAGCTAGGAAGGTATAATGCCATCCAAATCTAGAGAAATAATTTATGTATAAATCATTGTGCTCAGATGATCAATTTGTTACTGTTAAATGTTTGAGACTATTTAACTAAATATTGCTTTCTTTAAATTCAAAAGTAAGTACTCTTTAAATTCATTTCATTGCACCAGTAGTTAGTAACGGATGAAGTGACATCATGTTGCACCAGTACTTAGATATATAATGTTCACATATAATTACTTCTTTCATTGTTTTATAATTACCTTAATTAATGTACGACTATCAGATACTCAGATGATCGATTGCAAGATGAACAAACGATGACTAAGACTTAGACAATCACGTACTAGTATATTCTAATACTGCCATTTACACAATGCAAAAAGCTTGCTCAAAATGTTTCTAAAAAGCTTGCTCAAATGGGCACTTTCCCCTTTGGAAGCCTAAATGATTTACAAAGAAACTTAATACTGGCAGATAAATGATTTATATTAATATAGTACCTGTCAAGTGAAATTTTAATGAGGATTTTTTGGCTAATGCACTTTAATTCGGGAAGCACTCTTCAAGTTGAGATTCAGGATTTGATTAACCTCACATAAAACCACCAAATCATGTAATATACTAGAGCAATAACAGTTTTGATTTTGTCTTAGAAAAAAGAGAGCCAGTGCAGCCTCAACTCCATATAGTTGTGCCAATAGAAAAGACAGGCAATAGAAAAGACAGGCACACTTACGGCAGAATCAACACACAATAAAAAAGACAAAGGAACAGACTTATGAAATGAAATTATTTGAAGACAAGAGAGACGGCAATCCGGCATACAAACAAAACTAGCCTCTCATAAAATTCAGGGAAGTGCCTTCATTTGTTTGGAGTGCCCAGGAATGCACTTCATTCAATCAAGCCGCTGTTGTTGAATCATAATTTTACACGATAAAAAAAAAATGAAAAGAAAAAAAAAACATGAAAAAAATGAGTGTCAAGTAGGAAACATGTCAAAAACATTATACTGATTCGAAAGTACTTTGGTTTGGCTGCAGTTGAAGAGGTAGATTGTGTTGCTACCCCCCTTAACCAATTCGAGGTTATGATTATTATTGAAAACCAAATTCCTGATTATCCATGCATGATTAAAAATTACGGTCAATAGAGCAAACTTAATAAAACCATTCAATACTTTTATTATCATGCAGAACTTTATTTCTCAAATCTGTTAATATCATATATTTGAGATAACTATATTGTGAGCTGCACTTAGTAAATATGTAGCTATGCTACAACCACTAAATTTACCAGCCATATAAGTCCTAGTTCGAGTTTTACTTAAAATGGTTTCTTGGCTTGAGTTTTACTTGCAGGGGATGAAGCCTGTGGGTTGTAAGACCCATTGTATCCACATTCTCTTCCTCCCCTTGTCCTAGCTCCCACTCAAATTCCTGTACTAATCTGCCAATTGCCGTGCAAGCTATCAACATGGCCTGAAGAGAGCCTGCACACACCCTCTTCCCTCCTCCAAAGGCCATAGTCTTGTACAAATCAGAGGGCTCATATTTCTCGTCAAGAAATCTCTCTGGAATCCACTGGTTAGGATTTTCCCAACAGTCACAATCCATGTTACATCCATATATATTAATTGCGATCTGTAAAACATGAAATGGAAATCAATCAATCAATCATATAGACAATAAGATAGTAATTTTTTTAATAGTAAGATAGTAAATTTTATTCAGAGGATAAATATGGTGACCTCGCTTCCGGCAGGAATATGATATCCACCCAATTCGGTATCCTCGTGAACATATCTTAGGGGGACAATCGGAACTGGACTATGCTTCCTTAATGTTTCATGGAATATAGCCCCCAAGTAAGGTAGCTTTGATAATTGGTCTTCTGTAACCTTTTCATGTCCACATACATTTAGGAGCTCCTCATACAGACGGTCCTGCAATATAAAGATGTCACCAGTGACAAAGTGTCAACAATGGGCCAAAATAAACCACCAAACGAACCAACCAACAAGTAGATTTGTTGGTTAGTGTTGTGAGTCCTACATTAATAAATTAATGATATAGCTTGAACAATAGTTATAAGTTCACCCCAAAAACTAATTTTTACGGTTGGGATAGGCCCAAACTTAAGTTCTAAGAGTTAGCCAAAGGAAAAGTAAAACTGTCAACCTGACGATTTTTGTCTTTGGCAAGTTCATACATTGCCCATTCTGATGTAACTAAGGTAGTATCGGATGTCTCAATAATTGGCTCCCAAAGAAGCATGATCATTTGTTCTTCAGTCACTTCTTTAGCTTCTGATATCAGGTAGTCGTAATAACAATTTACTTCCTATTACATCCCAAAAAATCAAGTTAGGATAACATTATCATGAGTTATGCATAGTTTTGAAGTTACAAACAAGAAAAACCTACCTTCCCTGATGCCAATCGCTTCTTCTGCTCATTAATCAACGCCTTCATGACATATTTTCTACTGCGATCCACTTTATGAATTTTTTTCTCCATGCTCTTATTTGGAATCCATTTCAGGTATGGAAAGAAATCTCGCCAATCCACCTCAATGGCACCCTCCATAAAATCAACCACTAGAATGTTATATAAGTCCTCTCTTGATAATCTACTCGCAAACTCCTCGACATAAATGGATTCAACATCACTTCCCAGAGCCTGCAAATTATCCATGAGGTTTGTATATTATGTTGTGTTATTCTATTCTCAGCAATATTTAAATTTTTTTTTTTTTAAAAGAAGGGATAGACTCACTTGCTTTAGTGCTAGTCCGAAAAGTTCAGACACAAATATTTTCCTAAAATCAACAGCTAAATCAGAGAGGGTCTTTGCATGTTCACTAAACTGCCTGGACATATTTTCCATCATGACTTCTCTGTGGAGACGGTGTCGCTTCTGAACAATGATATAATACACTTCAGAGACACTTTTCATCCAAACGATAAAAGAGATAAGAGAGTGTGTGTGTGTGTGTGTTCTATTTACTCAAATACTCGTGAGGTAACCATGAATTTGTAACCAACCTGTGCATTGGCTCCAAGGACATTAGCAAGAATATGTTTTTTGACCATTTTGTGAAAATCATTGTAGTCGCTTATAGCAACCATACATTTGTCAGAAGTCAGAATTGTCAGTGCAGTTGATAGCTTCCTTGTTGAAATCGACGGAAATCTGGTCACCAATGCCTAAAATAACATAATCCAATTAACAAGAAATATTAAAAATAAAAAAATTATGAGCACTCAAATGTCATTTCCCCTGCCTCCTTCTACTAGTTAGTCTAAAAATAGATAAACAAATGAACAATATATAGCTTCAATGTTCTCCACTAACATCCAAATAGGATTCAAATAGCATCCTAATAAAAATGACTTAAGGCCTGTTTAAGTTGACTTATTTGAGATAAACATTTATGTTATTAGCGCTTAATTAAGTTGTTTATGAACGGAGGATCACATGAAAAGAGTAAAAGGAGGAGGGACCTGTTTGGCAAGTTGAGCAGTGTTGAGAACAATGATGGTGGAAGCACCAGCTCTGATGGAATAAATAGGTCCATATTTGTGAGCCATCCTTGTGAAGGTCTTGTGAGGTTTCTTCTCTCTCAATTGAAGTAGATTCCCAATAAGTGGCAAACCTGGAACCACTGCACCAACCCAACAAAAACACTAAATTTATAGAAGAGAACAAAGTAAAGTAGTAATAAACATATATACATGAGTGAGTGATGTGATGTGGTACTGATACTGATACCAACCTGGTACATGGGGAAGTTTGTTGTGAGTAAATCTCCTTCGACTACGGAATAGGAAGAGGAAGAAGAAGAAAAAGAGAGAGAAAGCAGCAAAAGCAGCAATTGAGGTGGCAAAGGGCTGTTGTGTCTTCTGAGTCTCCTCCTCCATGGCTGCAGTCTGTGAATATTTGTGTTGTTGTGTCTGAAACTAAAACAAACAGCTTGTATCTATATATAAACAATGAATTATATTATTAAATTAGATGATATGATTATGAGTTATGGAAGGTATTTGGAGGCACTGATTACAGCATCTCTCCCAACAGATTCTCTGTAGTCTCACTCTCAGCGAGGCCTGCCCTACCAACTATCCAACAATAATACTTATAGATAGATAGAGTCATATTCTGTCCTCCATCATGTCTCCCTCATAACTTTCATTTTTTTAACTTTTTCACAACCAAAGTTAGTAATAATAATTATAAATTAATGGGAAGCTATGGGCACAAGCCTAAATATTATTTGTTAGGCACGCTAAATTTTATTTTTCTTTTAATATTTTTGATTTGTGTGTGCGTCTAATTTTTGTGCCCAAATGCTTGTGCCTAAGCAAATGTTCCTCTTTGTCATTATTTATTTTTGGTGCAAGAAGGAAAATAAAAGAAAAAGACAACAAAAGAAATTATCTAGAAAATAGGGTCCCGTTAGCATCGGCTAACAGGAGGAGATTCATTCCCATTTTTAATTAAGTAGTCTGCACAAGCGTTGCCCTCCCAGAGAGTATACACCACTCTAACCCTACAGTCTCTCGTAAGGAGATCCTTTATTTTGTACATAATCGTAGCATAGCAGTGTCAGTCATTAACATGATCAGATAACAGCTTGATCACGGTTTTGGAGTTAGAATAGCACCACAGATTATTAATGTCCAGTTCCCATGCCAAAGCTAATCTACGGTACACTGCCAATAATTCCGCACGAAGGATATTCGAAAATCCTATATTTCCAGCAAAATCACAGACCACGCATCGTCGGAGTTACGAATCAAACCTCCGAAACCCGAGATGCCAAGATTGTCATTACTTTGATTATTAAAAAGAAGTACGTAGTATAATATACAATTTATTTATCATTGTACCAAAAAAAATAATTATTTATTAAAATTATTAGAACAGTCGAGTATTATAAACACCAAATACATGCTTTGACCGGATTATTTTGAAAATAATTTGGAAATTTCTTTAAATTCAAAGGTAATATATTGATTAGTAAAATTCAATGAATAATTCACAACACTAATTTAGTCAAAATAAAAGCCACAACACCATAACTAGTTTCTACAAATTATTAAATGAAAAAGTTATAATCATCCTGAACTAATTTTCATTTTATAAATGTGATGCTAATTAATGTGAACTAAAATTTTATGATGCATGCATGTATTCTTTAGGGGACTAGTTAACATGCACACACACCCTCCTCCAACGGCCAACGCAACTTTTGTGGTGCAAATCACTATTGTCAAAATGAAATCAAGTGAGGAGCTAGCATCTTTGTAGACAGTACACATTTTGTTTATATAGAAGTACACATTTGCCAAGCCATAAACAAGTCCCTGATTTAATCCCTTAAATGTCATAGAACAATTCCTGAAACAGCTTCATCTGCTCTGGAGGTAGAGCAATTGCCACAGATAAACTTCCATCATTTGTTGAGCTTGGAATGATGAAAGACAGTCCCTCATATGCAATCCCACCAGGTCCCATGAATATGGGTCTTCCCCAACCAAAGTCAGCATCATGGATTGGTAACCTTGCCCAACTAGTGATACCAAGATTTGGACACTTAAAAGTATGTGCTCCACGAACAAGAGCTTTTAAATCAGGCTGTAACTCAAGATAGTCCAAAGCAGATCTCAAATAATCATTGTCCATTTGTAACAATGCATTGTGGATTCTGCTAGCAGCATACCATGTTGGTTTTGACATTAAATCCCCTGCCACTGCTATTGGAGTAGTTGTGAATATGACATTGCCAAAGTAACCTTGTGGAAGTGGAGGTTGAAGCCTTGATCTACCATCTGTTGCAATGTACAACTTGGTTTCTTGATCATTAGGAAGTGCTCTTGCCTTGCTTACACTTCTCCATACATGACCTGCCAACATCTCATAGGAGCTATAGTTGACAGTGTTTCCATCTTCTTTGGACTTACCCTTCAAAATGTTGAGCTGGTCACGGGTCAATTTGAAAATAGACACTGCTGCAGCTGCAGTAGTGTTTGCAGATTGAAGCATTGGTGGTGGTGGAGGCTTGTATTCAATGTGATCAAAAACAGGTGTAGGTGGGTCCCGAGCATGAAGTAGTGTTCGGTCAATGAATGGAGGAATGCAAACATGAAGACCACGAGCAACATCTGACCAAGAATTGATGAAGTGAAGACCAGAGGCTCCATCAGCTACATGGTGTTGCATACCAACTCCTAACGACACTCCACCACATTTGAAATATGTTACCTGATCAATCAATTGTATGTATAAAGTCAAAGTTAATCAAATTTGTAGGTAGGTGGATACAGTTGAAGATTCTATAAATGTTTCATCGTACGTATCAAGGCTTAAATTTGTTTTGAATTAATAGGACTGTCAACTACACTGATAGTACTAATTAAACCTATGGTATGGAAAGATGTTGCTGCACCGAAATTTTGAAGCTTATTAAACCTACGGTATTGGCTCAGCTGAGCATTCTCAATTAATAACATTGAATTTTATTTATGAATCTTGTTCAAACTCTTGCAAACAAATTAAACCAGAGTAACTCTCCTAGACAGATTATTTGGGATAACCTGAGATCGATTTTTTGACCAGATTTTATTTATATACCACAGCTGAATTCTGAATTATCGGACTTTCCTCTCATAAAAACCAATGAACTAATATTGAAAAAACCCGAAGTAAATTGATGACCTCTATCTCCATGCTCCTCATGTACATAACTCTTACAATAAAATAAAAATATTTGGATTTTAAAACTAATTGCGAATATTTATAGAAAAATATTGCTTACATATAATGCTTCTGTCACTTTACTAATTATTGCATTCTAACGAGTCAAAAAAATATTGAACTGCCATTACCATTACCATTAGTACATAATACATAATCATTAGTACTACATAATAAGAGTGTGTATCCCTTGCGTCAAAAAATAAAAATAACAATAAGAGTGTGTATCCCATTAAAAAATTAATTAAGATCCTAAAATTTGAAGGCATATGAACATATATAGACTTTGAAAGTTTTTTTGCTCAAGTTTTTCAAGCCAGATAAAGCACATATTTAAACAGGGTTTTAGACCTCTGAACTAAATGTTTATACTATTATTAAAAACTAACTCGGTCTTGGATAGTATGTTAGAGAACCTGAATTTCGATTCTCAATTTAATTATAAACATAAAAAAATAAAAATAAAACTAACATCAATTCTAAATTTAATTGACATCGATCAAGTTAAGATAGAATCTTAATAACACGTGACGATGTTAAATTGAACAATTTACCATTTTACATTTTATATATATATATATATATATATATATATATATATATATATATATATATATGTTCAAATGAATAAAAATTCGAAATAACTTTAGAATTAAAATTCATTTCATTTAAAAGACTTAAGTACTGTAGATAACAATATAATTTTCTTTAAAACCAAAAAGTTAATATTGATTTTTTTTTCTTAATAACTTATGTGATATTATACTTAATAGAGTATATAATTTTAGGTTTTTATATAATTCTTAATAACTTATGACAAAAAATTTAAATGTTATGCCTAAATTAAAATCTCCAATTCAATGATTTATATACAAATAAAGCCAGACTTATTTGGGTAATATTACTAGTATATAAAGATATATAACATATTTTTGATTGTGAAAGATATATAACATATAACTAGGAATATCATAATATATTGATTAGTACTCCGTAATATTTAATATATACTTATCCATGAATTTTTGCTTCTTTGGAAATGTCCGGGCATTTTTGTTAAAGATTATTTTTTTGTAAACTCAGCAAAAAAAGAATAAAAATTAAATTTATTCAAAAATATTATAAACAATATTCTATCTATTCCTAACATTAAAATTATATACTATTAAAAAATTCATGTAAAAAACAAAAAACTTTAAAAAATATCTATTAAAAAAAAAAATAGTATGTGTCCTAACAAATAAATAAAAAAGGTACCAGTAAATTAAAGGATAAAAATGGAAAATGTCCTAAATTGAATTAAAAAAAAAACAAAGAAAGAAAGAAAGAAGAGTTTGGCGAAAATGAAATAACAGTAGAACAAGAAAACACACCTGCAACACCAACAGTGGATAGGTTTCAATACCGGCAGAATAATCAACGGCTGGGATTAACCGACGGAGAGCAAGTGTTGGAGCAAAGTCTCCAAAGTCATCAATGGAAGCGGTTGTATCAGCCTCCACGAAGAGTACCCCTTGTCCGTCGCAATAAAGTTCAACACGACCATCTTCGTCACGGCGGAGACGAGCTGCCATTGGATAGAACGGGACCAGTACCTTGCTCAGAGCCTCTTTCATAATCTTTGCATCGAAGAACAAATTGGATGCGGCAGCCTTTGGTGGCCTGTAAAAGTAGACGCTTGGCGTGTGAAAATTGGGGACCACCAGGTCGACATTGGAGTTCCACAGCACCCTCCGTGGCGTCTCCTCCGCCGGACGCACCATCGTCGAGTCCTTCACGTTGATCAACATCTCTCTCTGCTACACCAAGTGAATTAACAAGTTTTTATTAATAGTTTTATTCGTATTCTACGTACGTGTGTATATATTAGTGTATATATAAGCCATATTGGCATTGTATGACTAATTAATGATTTTTTATTTTAAGCAATGACTAATTAATAATAACGGTAGACATTACGTCAAAAAAAAAAAATTAATAATAAGGGTAGACAAATACTACATCTACACATTTATTTAAGTGGGCTGCTAAATAAAAAATAGGTGTTGTAATAGTAGGGCATGTGTTAAGGTAATAAAGATAGAAAATCAAATTTAAAATTTATGTTTTTCATTCTTTAAAATTAAAAATTATTCATTTGAACACACAATTTTAACGTGAAATGTCTGTATTTGTTTTCTTAACATGTGTTCTAAGAGCACTAATTGCCATAAAAATATAAGGAATAAGTTAGCAATTTTTCTTTTACTATTATTTATTTAAATCTAGTTTAAGTAAAAGATAAATTTGTAAATTTTATTTTTTAAACAAAATATTAAAAACATAATTTTTATATTTTTCTAATTTTGGTAGATTTCTCAAGTGTCATGTTGCACGTACTTATCATACTCACACTTCGATCAAACCATTAAACATCAACAGTTACCTTAATTTTAATTTTGGTGCATTATTTATTTTGGATTATTATAGTATAGGTATGAAGTTTTCACATACCCCAATTTTATTCTCAACTTGGCAAATCATTATAGCATCTATTGTTCATCAACTCGTAACTTTTTATTGTCATTATTTTAAAGGGAAAATGATTCCATTCCATTCTTTTGAAAGATGAATTGAAAGGAAAAAAAGAAGTTAAGCATATGAATGAGACAAGGTACAAAAATGGTAAAAACACATGGCACAAATTACAAATCTGCCCACAAGAAAAAATTACAAAATTAAGTAGAAAGTTAGTGGTGTTAGATTTGTTAATTTACTCTTTCATGTTTTTATAGGTGAGAGTAAATTAACAGCAATTTATTTAATTATTATAATGAAACAAAAAAAAAAACAAATTAAAGTTATAATTAACTAGGCAGGCAGGCAAGAAATTAAGATTAGAAGAAGAAATTAACGAATAGAGATATGGTACTACATTACCAAAATTAATTAATCAAGGATGCGAAGGAAGGAATGAGAGTTGGGATTTGGTGATGAGGATAGAAAGAAAGTGGAAAGGTTTAGTGGGGACTTCTTTATATCTCATATAGTACTTGTATTTGGCTCTATTCCACATTTTATTTTCTTGAAAGGTCAGAGAAATTTTATTAGATAATAAACGGCATAAGATATGCCACAAACATGACAAAGCACAAAACTCATGTTCCTCCAATACTAACACACTTGTAAATGAGCCCAATTAAGTTACTCAATCTAACCCCCAAAGAAATTTTATTATATAAAATGGAACAAGACAAAAGCACAAAACTCACATATTATAGGCAACACAGTTCTTTGACTTAGTAGTTATTTTGGCAATTTCATATAAATTAACAAAACTGTAAAAATAAATGAGTAAAAGTTTATATTTTTACCAAACGACTGTATTATTTATCATGTATTGGTTTAATTGTTAAAAAAAAAAGTATTGGTTTAATCATCATTACTATAATTGTATAAAAAAAAGTATTGGTTTAATCATCATTACTATATTACTATAATTGTATAGGAGTATAGAATATAATGACTTGGAGTGTGATAAAAGAAGTATTGATTAGAAAGTAGAGTAGAAAAATAATTAATACCGTATGTCTTGAAAATCAAAATGATTATTCATTTTGAACAATTTTTTTATTTTTTTTGGATTTCACCACCAGTTTAATCTGGTTCGGGGGTCAGTTTTGGCATCAAATAGTTTCAGCCCCCTCCCGATCGCAGTTGCGGGGGATCGAACCGTAGTCCTCCCTACCAAGTTCAGCGTCAATCACCACTAAACCAACTAACGATTGATTCATTTTGAACAATTTTTTTATACAAATGAGTTACGTACTCATTAATTATAAAATGGGGGAAATATAAATTAAAAGAATGAAAAAAAAAAGTAATAAATTAAATGCAAATGCTAATGAGTGTCCCTGGACATTCTTTAAGACCATAAATAGTAAGTTTTTAGAGAATTTTTATGAGAATTCGTAAAGTCAATATATTGAAAATTGTGGTGTTTAATTTTTTGAATAATTTTTTTGATTAAATGAAATGCTTAATGAGTGTCCGGGAGCAATATAAAAAACAATCATTCATATGTCATACAAGAATGAAGATGAATTGGTAGAATCCATAATTCATCTCAACTATTGTTCTTGTAATCATGTCAAATGCATTTGAAAGAATAACAAATCAGTAGATTCAAGAATCAAAAACCAAACAGTTGAGTGATTGGAATGAACAAAATCTCTTCTCCTCTTCTCAAAATGAAGATTAACAAAAAATTAAGACATGTTTTGATACAGACAGAATAATTAGAAAGAGAGATAAAGCTTACGATAGCTTAAAAATTTAAAATCACGACATTCTTGTATTTGGAGCGACTTCGTGAAACCAATCACATGGTTCTGAGAATGGCGCGCAAGAGAATTGAGAAAATCAAATAATCTCTTTTTATTAGTATTAATATTTATAAAGCCACTTGTGTTGACCTAGTGGTGTTGGTTTGAGTCTTTGGAGTTTGTTCCTTTTAAGGTCTCAGGTTTGATTATATCTAGTGTCAATTTTGGTGGGTTAGTCCATACAGAGTAAAAAAACTCTGGTTTTAAACGGGACCCCCGCAAGTGGGCGTTGAGATTGGTCCCCTCGGATTAGCCGGTCTTTGGACGGATACCGAGTTTTCAAAAAAATAAAAAAAATATTAATATTTATATTTGTTTCATCCGGTGGTGGAACTAGGAAAAAAAATGCGGGTGGGCCGTTAAAATAGACAATAATATTGCATATTAAAATTTTAGCAATAATAAGAACAAAGTTGATTAAAAAAAATTAAACTACATATCTTAAAATAACAGTCTACGTGTATCACGCGATTTGAAATCATCAATAGTGCAATCTGAACTAATACTTGCACTAATTTCCCTTTCAATGTAAACAGTCAATGCTATCTGCTTCAAAGCGACCTTTCATCTTGTTTCGCAACTTAGTCTTGATAATTTTCATTGCCGAATTTTTTTTCTTCAGTTTTGGCAGTAGAAACCAAAAGGGTCATGATAAGACGAAGTAGTCTATCAATCAAGAAGTAAATTTTATTCTTGTTAGTTGCAACCAAACACGAACATAAATTTTGAATAGTTGATAAATTCTTCAAATCTGCTGATTGGCGAGCATCAACAACAAAATGTCGAAGTTGATATTGCAAAGTAATCTTCTCTTGCTCATTAAAATCCAAAGGATAATATTTTTCAACTACAGTGCAAATAGTATCAATGTCAAAAGCTTTATAACAACTCTTAGGATTCAAAGCACAACTTAGAGTTAACAAATCCATTGCTTGCTCACTAAATCTACTATTCAACTCTTGTAATTGTTGGTCAATAATAGCAAAAAATATTTCAACTTTAAAGTAATGTTCTAGTGTGACCTGATTCTTTGCAAGACGAGAGCGTCCAAAAATTGTTGCCAAATGAGTATCATCAAAATCAGGAATCTCAATATCATGTCTTTCACAATAAGATGTCACAGTAGCATACAACTTATCCCAACCATTTTCCCTCAGTTCTTGAATAATAGTTTTTGTCAAACGAACTAAACTCATAGCATTAACCACATCCTGAGATTGTTGTTGTAAAGCTTGACAAAGCACATTTGTTATCCCCATAATTTCTTTCATCAAATGCAAGATCAAAATAAAATCAAATTCCTTCAAGTAATTGTAACCAATATCACCACTCCCACGTGTATTATAATTTCCTCCTTCCTCTGATAATGTTGTTAAAACACGACAAGCTGCTTCATACATATTCATCAAGCTAGAAATAGAATTGAAATGTGATCCCCAACGAGTAGTTGCCGCTCGTTTCAAAGTACCAACTTGATTTTGACCTTTACCCGTAATGATCTCATCAATATCCAACAAATGTTCAATTTCTATTAATTGGACATCTTGTAACTCGTCATGTCGCTTTGGTGAAGAACAAACAACATTGACCACATAAGTTAGCTTTTCAAAGAAATTATTCACAGGTTTGATTTCTCTTGAAGCAGTAACCAAAGCAAGTTGCAATCAATGAGCAAAATAATGGACATAGTATACATAAGGACAATCCTTCATAAATAGAGCTTATAAACCATTCCATTCTCCTCTCATATTGCTTGCACCATCATACCCTTGACCACGAAGGTTAGAAACATCAAGGTTATGTCGAGAAAGTATATCACATACTTTTTTCTTAAGAGTCAATGCCGTCGTGTCATTCACATGTGCCACATCAAAAAATCTCTCTTGTATTAAACCAAATTTATCAACAAATCGTAAAACAAGAGCCATTTATTCCTTGTTGGACTCATCACGAGCTTCATCGACAAGGATACAAAATTTGAAATCACCAATTTCTTCACGAATATGCTTTCTAACCCTACTAGCAATAATTTCCAAGAGTTTTTTTTGAATTTTATGTGAAGTATATTTAGCATTTTTTGGAGCATTATCCAACACAACTTTTGCTACTTCGTCATTATAAGATGCCAAAAGTTTTACCAACTCAAGAAAATTACCTCGATTTTTTGACTTGCTAGATTCGTTATGGCCCCTAAAAGCACAAGCTTGAAGTGTCAACCAACGAACAGTCTCAATTGAAGCCTTGAGACATAGTTGATTCTTCTTTCTTTGACTTGAGCTTTGTTTTCGGAAAACATTCTCGATATGTGCCTCTTTATTCAACAAGTCTTGATAAGCTTCCATTGCATTGTTGTGAGCCGAGCGAGGATCCTTCCCTATATTCTTAAGAAAAGCACAACTCTTTCCATCTCTCACTCTTTTCCAACCTCTAAAACCGGTAGTAATAAAGGCATCGGATCCAGAATTTCCACTTGGTCCTTTGTATAAAAGATAACAAGGTAAGCAATATGCGGCATCCTTTGAAGGAGAATATTCTAGCCATGAATAAAATATTTCAAGCCAAGTTTCTTGAAACCGTCTTGGATGATCCCCTTTACCAGACAAAGGATAATCTTTTAAACGGATTTGATATGGACCCCATTTCATATAAGCTCTCCGTATTTGATCGACTTGATTTAGTGGATATTTCCATATTGGAGGACGCTTTCCAGGATCACGTTCTAAAGAATTCAAAATATCAACTTCAACTTCTTCAATTGATGGAACTTCAGCTCTTTGAGGGGTAGCAGTTGTTACTTCTTCAAGTGATGGAACTTCAATTGGTTGAGGCATAGAAGTTATCACTTCTTCAATTGATGGAAGTGGAACTTCAATTGGTTGAGGCATAGAAGTTGCCACTTCTTCGATTCCTGAAACTTTAACACGTTCGGAGGTAGAAGCTAGCATTCTCACAAGTTTTCCTCTTAAAAAATTGATTAATTTTTCCATTCTTCATCTTCATTTTTTCTGCTTTACGAGAAATCATCAACAATCAATCAAATAATCTATATTTAGTAACAAACAATGAACAATCACAATCACAAAAACAAGAACAAAACACTGACAATCAACAAAACAAAGTAAGTTAATAGCTTATAACAATAAAAGCACAAGTTATAATAAACCAAAAAAGTAAGCTAACAATCAAATTTTTAGTTGTTATAACAAACCCAAAAAGAAAAAGAAACATCCGTCCTTTATCTGTAACTTGTTGAACAAACTAAAAAAATAAAAAAACCAACAAAAGTTATAACATACACCTAGATTAGGGGATTTAGGGCTAACTTGTGTGGTTGTGGCATCATCAATAAGACAATAACAATCAACAACAATCAATTCTTTAAGAACAATATTTTCAAAGATTATAATCAATTTCAGTTTGCTAAAACATCCTCGATATCAAACCACATGTTTTAAAATTGCTTCACAAATCACAAAATTTCCAATAACCAAATCATTCATTCAAAATAAACAATCAACAATGTGATGAACATAGAGAAAGTGCTTACCTTTCTAAAAACAGAGAAGAAGTGTCACATAGGGTGAGAACGACTCGCCGTCACCTTCGCCGTCGATGAACGATTTTAACGGAGGAGATGAGGTCGTGTATCACAGAGTGTCCAAGAGGAGATGATTTCGTTTTTCTAGAAGGTTGCCGAAGACGGATTTGGAGAAAAAGTGAGCGAGGTTGGCGAGAGAACATACCTAAGTTTTGAGTGTGAGTGACGGTGGAGTTGTTGTTACGCAGAACAGCAGAAAAAAGAGGGAAAACAAAAGGTTTTCTCTTTCTTTTCATATTTTTTTTTTCCTCAAGGGTACTATAGTATATTCCCATACTATAAAAAAAATTGGAAGTAGGCCATGGGCCACCACAGCCCCCCCCTTAAGTCCGCCACTGGTTTCATCTTATCTATAATTTAGGTCTGATGCATCTGTTTTCCAATGAATTTAAAAAGTTAATTTTATTTATAATAGCGACTGGAGAGAATATATATTAGTCATAGTTGGTAAATAATGAAAATATATTAATTAATATTTTACTGTTAAGGTAAAATATATTTTCATTCCTACTACTATAGCGAGTTTTAGTTTTCGTTTCTGTAGGGACTGAAAACATATTTTACCCATAGGAACTGAAAACGTATTTTACCCTATATAAAAAAGAAATAAAAAAAAATGTGTCAAAAAAAAAAAGAAATAAAAGGGAAATTGGAAATAAAAGTGATAAATGAGGTAAAAGGGAATAAATATGGTAATTAAGACATAAATAAAAGACAATATAAAAACAAATGGTAAAAAAGAAATTTTGACTTTGTATGCAATTGGGTTGACTTTTGACCTTTTTAGTCAACTAAGTTGACTTTTGACCTTTTTAGTCAACTAAGTTGACTTTTGACTGGACAAAATTGTACAGACTCATACATAAAAAATAAACTGACTTGGATTAATTGATGATAAGAATCAGACAAAAAGAGTCGGGCAAAATTTAGAGTATGACACCTAACTCGGCATGTTTGTTAACTAGATATTCACATAAATAACCTTAGTAGGAACATTTGCCGCCGACCTTAGGGCTGCGACAAAGTGTTTCTCGGCAACACAAGAAAAATAGTGACAGGTTAACTTCCAACGAAAATGGTTCACTTAACGTCATTCAGGCTACAGTGAACGAGTTAGTAAAACAAAACCAAGACTTGCAAAGACGAATTGACGAAAATGAACAAGATCAAGAATGCGAAGATGAGGGTGAAGACGAGGTTGAGGAATCGCAACCTCTGGCTCAAGAACTCTAGGAGAAGCCAGTCCCATAAAACTTCAAGATTCCTAACTTGTCTTCGTTCGGTGGAAAAATATATCATTTGGAACATCTGATGGCAGTAGGAATGCAAACATCCCTAATCGGAGCATCCGAACCCTTCAAATGTAAAATGCTATCGGAAACTTTCAAAGACGCCACCTTGAGATGGTTCATGAACCTCCCTAACAACTCCATAATTGGGCATGCTGCTCATTTTCAGAGGAAACTCATCCATTAGTTCGCGGGAAGTAAACATATGAAGGTCTCCGATCACAATCAAGAAATGTTTGTGGTCGCCTTTCAAACGGATTAAAGGCTGGTCACTTCAATGAATTGTTGGCGCAAAACCATGCCACGGTCATGCAAGAAGTCATGTAAAAATTAGTTGAATGCTACATCAAAGACGAGGAAAGCAACGCAGAAAAGAGATCCATAGATGCCAAAGGAAGGGGACATGACGCAAAGGAGGCTAGAATCCCTGATCACAGGGCCATGACACCGAAGATTGATACAGACTAAAGACCTAATATTTTCTATATATTTAATTTTGTATTAATAAAACAAAATATGTATGAGTTGCAAAAGTATTACAGTACATGACATTATAAGGACCACTTGTCACTAATGTACGAAATTCAAAATGATGTGACCATTAGAGATGATCTTATGTTTTATGGAAATATTTTCCATTAAAATCACTAATTGCCATTTTCTTTATTGTTGTATTCAATTTTATTCTATAAGATATTGACCTTTTGAATTGTTTCCTTTCACACTTATTGTATATCACTGCAAAACGTAGTATGTATAACACTTGAAAGAAACACCGTGTCCTCCTTGTAATGTATTGAACCTTCCATGTAAAAAGACAAATATGATCAATACTTTACTAAATATTTACATAAGTTAATTAAAATAAATTAATAGAAGTGGTAATTCTCAATTGTGGTACGCAACTTAAACAAGTTGGAATGAATTCCATATTAGTTAGTAATGCACTAATTCCCATCTCTATAAATTGGATCGTGGTTTCTTATTCTCATAATATTTCAACATAGAAATATTAATTAGTGTTAAAGTAAAACTCTAAAACTTGACCAAAAAAAAAAAAAAGTAAAACTCTAAAAGAATGGCAAAGTTTGTTTATGCAATGTTCTTAGCTGTTAGAAAAGGTATGTATAATAAATATGCATTTTAAATTATTTACTATTTTCCATATGTATTTATAAATTCTAATACATTGTTGTTAATGATGATGATGATTTTCCAGTTCTAGATGATATTGGTGGGAAACCTGATTTTTGTATAGCTTATCCCTGTTGTATAAAACCTCCATTGTGTAAACCAACCCCTCATGATGATGCTAAAGCTATTGCTATTGATGCTTCTCCAGCTCCTCCTACCAATTCTCCCTGCCCTGCTCTGCTGCCTCCAAATAAAATTATTAAAACTTAATTAGTAGCAATACACCAGGCAGGCAGATTATTATTTAATTATTTCTCAAATCAAGTACGTACTCCATCCATATTGTAAAACAATAATCATCATAAATTAATAAATAAATTAATAAATAAATGAGAAATATGTTTGTTTCTAGTAATTTAATTTTCTCATGAGTCATTTAATTTCTTCACTCTTCCAAATCAAACAAATATATAAATCATTACAGATTTAAAGTCGCAAAAAATTGAGAAAATTGAATTTACAATTTTGTTGAACATTAACTCCTGTTTTATTCACAAGATCACTATGTAAATCAAAATAGTTACATGATACTAAAATCATGTCATTTATTTACCTTTTTTTTTGGTCTAGCATGTCATTTATTTACTATTGCCATCAAAATAATAGTTGTATGCACAACCTAGCCTACATACGTTATGAAATTGACATCAAATCAAATCAAATAATAAATATAATGAAAAATTGATATCAAGTCGATCAAATAATAAATATAAATTGCCAATTGATAAAATTAAATTCAAATAACTCAACTTAAATAACAATTAATGTGCTACTACTACTACTACTATGTCTTCCCGATTGTATCGTATGGATTGCTAACACTCTATGCTTTGAAAATCATATTTCAAATATCTCCCATTAAGCAATCTACATTATAATTAAGATAAAATGTATTTTTGGTTCTTGTGAAGTTAGTGAATTTTAATTTAGTACTTGTAAAAAAGAATTTCTCATTTTACTCTTGTAATTTTAAATTACTTTGATTTTAGTCTTTAATGTGACCATGTCACACAAAAACGTTGACATAGCTAGAATCTGCTGACTGACTCATTGTCACGTGTTCAAACTTCAAAATACGCTGACTTGATAAATTACAGGAACGAAAATTAAATTCGCATAAATTACAGGAACGAAAATTAAAATTAGCTCAAATTACAAGGACAAATTTTAAAATTCATAAATGTGAAAATTCATTCTACAATTTTTCATTTGCTACCTTGCTACCACCACCATTGAAGAACTTTTCCCACATTCCTCATATTACAAACCCCATAAATTCTTAGTGTTATCATAAGATATTTAATCTTAAGATCATCATTTCAATTTTGAAACATATTTCATCTTAATTTTTAAATTTTGTCTATTTTTCTTTACATATATTTAGGGTTAAGAACCAAATTTCCCTTCTTTTGTCACTTCTCACCATCTGCTATCAACACAAAGATTATATTATGATACTGGATACCCTAATTTCTTACATTATCTCACGAGACAAACTCCGATTTTAATAATAAAAATGGGAAAGAGAAATCAAATTTAACATAAAGCAAAAATTGTTGAAGAGATTGTACGATTTTTGAAAAATGATATTATAAGTTTTTTTTAAAAAATTTATCTTTTGAAAAGAAGATTGTCCACGTTGAAGAATTTATGGGGTTTTCACTTTGAGGTTGAAGAAAGTGAGAATAGTTCTTTCATGGTGGTGGTGACATGGTAGAAGATGAAGAATTAGTTTTTTTAACATTTATGGATTTTAAATTTGATCATAGTAATGTAAACGGATTTTGATTTCCGTCCCTATAGTTTAAGCAAATTTTTATTTTCGTCCCTATAATTTTTTAGAATTTTTGTTTTCGTCCACATAATTTTGTCAAGTCAACACTCTCTGAACACGTGACAGTGGTTCCGTCTGGAGATTCTGACCATATCAGCGTTTTTGTGTGATATGGTCACATTAAGAACTAAAACCAAGATAATAAGAAATTACAAGAGCAAAATGAGAAGAAAAAAAAATGCAAAGACTAAAACTCAAATTCGCTAAAAAAAACTCATTTTATCCTATAATTAATTGCCTTGTTATTTTTATTTTACTTTTAATTCTTATATAATACTTCCTCCGTCCCAAATTGAGTGACACAATTGATTATATTGCACTATTCATACATATTGTTTCGACAATAATTTTCTATTAATAAATAAAAATAAATATTATCATATAAAATGTTGTTGAATTCGTCTCGATAAATATTTTTAAAATATCAAATTTTTATTATAATACAATTAAAAATATTAATCATTAAACTTAAAATTATACATCAACATGCGTGAAACAATCAACTATGTCACTCGTGTGTTACTAGTTTTAGAGGACGGAAGGAGTAATATTTTACCCATGACATGACAACTCTTTTAGATTACCATTATTATTATTAAAAAAAAAACCTCTTTAGTTTACCTGTTTATATAAATACTGAGGACGAGGAGATTATTTGATTTACCTAGGGAAGGGTCCTCTCGTCTCGTCTGTGTTATTTGGTTGGTGTCTTCTTCTTCTTCTTCTTCTTGGGTTCCATTTCCCATTTCATGAATGAACTCATTCACTCACCAACTCAACATCAATCATCATCGGACTCAACTACTTAATTCTTCTTGTTTTACAATCTCACTCTCTCTCTCTCTCAGGTAAATTCACTTTCTTCCAAACTTATTTTCGTTAAAACGAACGATCCCCTTTTTGCCGCCCCACCCACCCACACGAAACCAACCTCCGATTTCACCCCCACTCTAACCAACTAACTAACTAACTAACTAACTCCGGAGGAGGATGACTCCTCAACTTTTGTAATTCAATTCATTTTTATTCACTTTAATTATTTCTTTCTGTCTTATTCTTTTCTCACCCAATAATAATTTCTCTTATTCTTTAATTATTTCTTTGGGTTAGGCATAGGCATATTAATTAGCATAAATAACTGCTTTCATGGTTTTATAATATTATTACTAGTAGTATAATAATGGTTGGTTTTAATTCCAATGTATCTGCTAGCTACTTACTTGGCCTCTTACTTTTAGTTCATGTTTCATGTTTCATTCATACATTTATTTATTTATTTATTTATGAAATCCTTCCTCAGTAACATAACTGATTACACCATTGGTATTAAGAAGTGAACATCACTTCACTGTGCAGTTATCGTATATGTATATGTCTATATACTGCTGCCTATACAAATAAATAATAAATAAACTACTAAGGTGCCTCATATTATATATGCTGCTTTCCACAGGTTAGCGAACCTCCACGATGGCAGATCTCAAAGAGCGACTGCTCCCGCTGAAACCTGCATCAGCTATTAACTTAAGAGAGTCCGTCAACCGACCAACTGCCTCTGGAAGGCATCCTTTTCAAGGAGTCGATGTTGTGGAGGTCAAGAAGCGAGGCCAGGGTCTTAAATCCTGGATTCGTGTTGACACTTCTGGAAATTCACAGGTCATTGAGGTCGACAAGTTTACTATGATGCGGCGTTGTGATCTTCCTGCCCGTGATCTTCGCCTACTTGATCCTGTGTTTGTCTATCCATCAACAATCCTTGGTAGGGAGAAGGCTATTGTTGTAAATCTGGAGCAGATACGCTGTATTATTACAGCAGATGAGGTTCTTCTATTGAATTCCCTTGATAAATATGTGTTGCAATATGTGATTGATCTCCAACGGCGGTTGACGACAACTGGGGGAGGTGAGGTGGGCGATGTAGGCGAGGTTTGGCAATCAGACCATTCTGAAATGAACCAAAGGAGAGGCAGTAGGAATTTTGAAAATTTATACAGCACTTCCCCTGATTATTTACCATTTGAATTCAGGGCTCTTGAAGTTGCCCTGGAGGCGGCATGCACATTTCTTGACACCCAGGTTAGTACAAGTTCCTGATTTCAGTTTTATGTATAATAATATAGCTTGTGTGGTTTGTTGGTGGAAAAACTCTGTTTGGAACCAAAAATTAAGAACTGAAACATTGAATTTAGAGAGCAAATATTTGTATCATTATGTAAGAAATGAGAAAATTACATCTGCCATAGGGGCGAGGCCCTTATAGAGAGCCGTGGCTCTCCATTCTATTACAACTTCAATATTCTCAAAAATATTTTCCTACTAGGTCACTCTTTCTATTTATCAATCCTTCTCTAACAAAAACAGCTTCACACTTCCTTTCTTCCACTCACGCTGTCAGCTCAGCTTATTTCCCCTTCAACATTCTTCTTTCTCTTGCGCGAGTACACATTCCCAATCTTAAGCTCATTAGTTACTTTCTGGACCAATTGCCCCTCTGGCCCATCAAACAAGGTCGGGTTCTAAGTTCTAACAAATTCACTAGGTGTTTCGTACCTTGAAGTTAGAGAAAATTAGAGATGGAAACAAATATAGAAAAAAGAAACGAAATATGAACCTGTGCATCTCCCAGGGAATTTCTTCTTGCTATGTACAGTGTGGGAAACAGAAACTAACATTTTGACAGTAGATTGACAACGTTTATTACATATTAGAGTACCAAGTTGATTTTATGCCAGGGACATCAACCACGGAGGCTATATACCTACTGTGGTATGATGGAATGTTATCGAAGGCAACAGTAATATGGCCTTCATTTATTTATATAGAAAAAGAACGGTGGGACAAGAAACTATATGAAAGTGTGCTGATGTACAAAATTCTGTTATTATGTGTCTACTTCAGAATTTTGTATCCATATGTCTGCTTAGGATATTTCCCTTAATATTCCTGTTTATTTGTTTTCATTGATTAGTCGGTAACATTCTCTGTTCCATTTGCAAAAGGCAGCAGAGTTAGAAATTGAGGCTTATCCGTTGCTGGATGAACTGACATCAAAGATCAGTACTCTAAATTTGGAACGTGTTCGTCGATTGAAAAGCAGACTTGTTGCCCTGACTAGGAGGGTTCAAAAGGTGATGTTCATTTTATGGTTATTCTTTCTTCACGGTTGAAAATGACAATTGAAACGTACCATGTTTGCTGAGCTAATATTGTGGACGTGTATTTATATATTCAGGTCAGAGACGAAATAGAGCAGCTTATGGATGATGACGGTGATATGGCTGAAATGTACCTTACGGAGAAGAAAAGACGGATGGAATTGTCATTTTATGGAGATCAGTCTATGCTTGGATATAGATCAGGTGACGGTGCATCTATCTCTGCTCCAGTCACTCCTGTTTCATCACCACCTGATTCGAGAAGGCTTGAGAAGAGCTTGAGCATTGCTAGGAGTCGACACGAGAGCATGAGGAGTAGCGAAAGTAATACAGAAAATATAGAAGAGCTTGAGATGTTGTTAGAAGCATACTTTGTTGTCATTGACAGCACTCTAAACAAGTTGACATCGGTAAGCACTCACGCTTTTATCAAACATTAACCCTTTTCTTGTCAACTTCACCACAGTTTATCTATCACTGTTTCCCTTTTCTTGTTTCAGTTAAAAGAATACATCGATGACACGGAAGATTTCATCAACATTCAACTGGTGTGTTTTGTTTTCCTTCTTTCTCATATTAGTCACCAAAGGTTATCCTATTGTATGTTGCTTATAAGTTATAACTGATCAAATAAGAATGCACAAATTATCATACATGTTCACACAAACAGTGCAGAATTGGGAGAAGGAGGGTTAGTTTAAGAGAAAAAGATAGATATGAATGGTATTCAGTAATGTATTTATTGTTACAGGATAATGTGCGGAATCAGCTTATCCAGTTTGAGCTTTTGCTCACAACTGCAACATTTGTTGTTGCAATCTTTGGAGTGGTGGCAGGAGTATTTGGGATGAACTTTGAAATTCCATTCTTTGATGTCCCATCTGCATTCCAGTGGGTCCTTATAATAACAGGAGTTTGTGGAGTGTGTATATTTTCTGCATTTGTATGGTTCTTCAAGTACAGAAGACTCATGCCCCTATAAGAATCTACACAAACATGAACATGATTCAAACAATTGCAAGGTGGCATATGATGTTTTGGTCTTAATCATCCGGATCTCAGGGAAAAAAGGACCCTGGTAATCCGGAATATGATGTTTTATGGTTATGCAATCATAAAACTCAAATGCAAAGCCGGCTGCAATTTTCTAAATTCAATTTTGTATCAATTTTTTAGGCAATTCCAAATGGTATTCTGATACGTCAATCAATGTATGTATAGTTAGACTAAATTAATAATTGATGGACAAAGCATCTTCTTAGTTCCTATTTTTCTTTCTTATCTAGACTCTACAAAGTTTCTTTCAGCCGCATGAAATGTATGTTTTGGGTTAGGCTGAGACAAGGACATTTTGAATAGAACCTCACATGAAGTAATAGAGAGCAGCATCATGATAGCGATATAAGGCATTCAGCTGCATGATTGATATTATTTTGAAGTAAAATATTATATATATTCATAACAATTAATATATATTTGTGTAATTAATAAGTAAAAATAAATGACAAATATGAAGATTTTTTTTATCACCACAAGTATTAAGATTTCAAAATCCTTTGCTCAAAATATTAAATGATGATATTTTTAAGGTTTAACTACTTTTTTTTCACACACACACATATATATAACAAAAAATTTGAATATAAAAATTAATTCTAAAATGAGAAGCTACAATTTCTAACTTCAAATAGAATCAATTCTAAAGGAAGAATCAATTATACATTTAAGAAACTAAATAAGCCGAAATCAATTTTATACTTCTAAAATCAATTATGGCTGCTCCAAAATTGACACGAAAAGATACACTCAAGTAAAAACGACATTTCATGTCAAACTTTCCATAAAAAATTATTCAATGATAATTTATATGACATGTAAATACTACTAGTAGTCTTTATAGTGTGTGACTGTGTGTTTCTGAGAGTGGTTAAATTTAAGCAATATAAGCAGGTGAAGCGAAGGTTTCCATTGGAATGGCTCAAAGTTGTTGCCACTTTTACCTTTCAATTTCAAGGGTGCTGCATGCCCGTGCAATTCTAAAACCTCCTTCTATTTCTAAAACCTCTCTCTCTCAGGCATTCTATCAAACACTTTCAATACCCTCTCATTCAAACACTCCCTATCCTCCTCCTTTCGACATCAACTTTGATTTCGATCACCCAACTCTATTCAAATTCATCCAATTCCTCAAAAACAACAACAACGACGATGATGCCCATTTTCTTTCATCACTGGAAGAACCAAATACAGATTTAATATGTTCCGCAATTTGGGTTTTAAGGGAAGATTGCAAACCTGCATTGCGTGCTTTCAAATTGAATAGCCTCTATAATAATGAAAAAGCTTGCAATTTGATGATATGGGTTTTGGGAACTCATGCAAAATTTTCCACTGCATGGTCCATCATTCGAGATATGCATAACTCTTCTATCTCCACCCATCAGGCTATGCTTATTATCATTGACAGGTACATCACTTTTTTTAATCCTTCTTATCAATCAATTCAAACACAAAATCATATGCCCTTTATATTGCGATTCCACGCATTGCTAGAATTGGTTTGTATGTAGGTAAGAAAATTAGGAAGTAACATTCACTTTGCCATTGCCCATTACTGTAATGTGTTGGATTGGACTTATTTAATTTAAGTAGGTAGTAACTTATGCATTGCTTTTAGCCGATTTGGTTTTTACCGGAAGGCTTCCATTTAATTTAACTGTCTTGAGTTGATGAATTCTTGACAGTGCTATGCCAACTTTATTGATGGCAGATAATTCAGTTTCTCACCTTTTATTGTGACATTTCATTTCAATCAGATATGCATATGCAAATAACTCTGCTAAGGCTATTGAAACGTTCAACTTTATGAACAAGTTCAAATTGACTCCTGATCTGGAAGCATTTCGTGCACTTTTGACTGCTCTTTGTAAATATGGTAATGTCGAAGAGGCTGAAGAGTTTATGCTATTGAACAAGAAGCTCTTCCCGCTTGAGATTGAGAGCTTCAACATTATTCTTAATGGATGGTGTAACATAACAGTTGATGTATATGAAGCAAAAAGAGTTTGGAGAGACATGTTAAAATACTGTATAACACCAGATGCTACTTCATATAGCCACATGATTTCCTGCTTTTCGAAGGAAGGGAATCTTTTTGACTCTCTTAGACTCTATGATCAGATGAAGAAAAGGGAATGGATTCCTGGGATAGAGATCTACAATTCCTTAGTGTATGTTTTAACTCGTGAAAATTGTCCGAAGGAAGCTCTCAAGACTATAGATAAGATGAAGGAACAAGGTTTGCACCCAGACTCTGACACATTTAACTCGATGATACGACCACTCTGTGAAGCTGGAAAACTAGCAGCGGCAAGAATAGTGTTAAACACAATGGTAGAGGAGAATGTTAGCCCAACTGTTGAGACTTACCATGCATTCTTTGAAGGAACAGATTATCATGGAACTTTAGAATTTCTGAGTAAGATGAAAGGTTCTGGTTTGGGACCAAATAAAGATTCCTTTCTTATAATTCTGGTAAAATTCTTAGAGTTGAAGCAACCTGTTAATGCACTGAAAATTTGGGCAGAAATGAAGAAATATGATGTGGAGCCCAGTTGTATACATTACAGAAAGATGGTTGAAGGGCTTGTAACATGCAGGTGGTTCATAAAAGCCAAGGATTTTTATGAGGAGATGATCTCAAACGGATGTTCAGAAGATCCAAAGCTTAATAAGCTCCTTCAGAAAGAAGTACTTGATAGTGGTGATAAAAGAAAACAGAATGTTAAAAAGGCTATTAGTGATAAAGTGTGAGAATTCTGAAAAGAGAACGTTGAAATGGAAAAAACATCGAGAGCAGTGAAGATATAAAGATCTCTAACTTGAAGCAGAGAAACAGAAGCTCCCGATTTTTATCTTGCCATTCTGCATTCTACCATTGTGAATGTTGAAGCATTTGCAGTGCCAATATTGTTGATTAAAAGGTGAGATTTCTTGAGGTGACTTCATAGTTCTGACATGTAATAGTCTGGCTGTGTAGCTTTTTGACAGCCTGCCTAATTTTTGAATTTTGCTACAAGGGCAGATGTATTGAAGGAATGAAAATATACTGACCCCGATGTTATGTGATCTATAAATGAACCCTTGATAGTTTTGGTCGCTGCTGCATGCTCTGACCCTCATACTTCCTTGTTTTGATTGTCTCGCGGTTCATCATTGAACAATATACAAAGTACATATTTTGGTTGTCTTCCTGAGAGTTCTCGATTGTTGATTAGTGAGCTATATCTTACAAAACCGTGAAGATTTACGTTGCAAACACTCAGCTTGGTCCGGCATTGTATGAGAGTCCAAAAATTACGACAAAGTTATCATATCTTGGTGCTTGATATTTTGACGGTTGGTATTGCATGTATTGAATTATCTATATCTGCATTTTGGCTAATACTTTGAAAAATATGAATCTGTAGGATTGATTCCAATTACTACTCAAAACTTGAATCTGCTGATTTCCCAATTATTTGGGGATTTGCAAGTTTTTGTTTTGTACTTTTTCTTTATGCTGAATTTTGTGAAAATGCATACATATAATGAGTTGTTCTGTCAAGAAAGGTGTTACATTATTACTTTCATACGCCTATATCAGATGATTCATTCCCTTTGCCTCCCTCCCTTCCCTCGTCATACAATAGAAACAAGGATTATATCTGTTTGCTTCGCAACCAGGTAGTAGTTTGTAGCGTACATACAAAGGGCTACACACGGTTTGCAGAAGAGTAACTGGGTAGGCCTTTGCTTTATGAATGCCAACGAAGATGCATAATATGCACCAATGTTGGAAACGCCGGATGACACACTCCTCTTTCCTCTTCTGCTAGGATGTTGACAAAACCTAGGTACAGTTCTTTGCGTGTTGTTTTTGTTGTTCTCATTTATACATTTCAATATATGGGTCGAGTATTTAATTGTAAGATGAATACAATCATTTTAAATTTAATTTAACTGAATTTTAATACACACATGGTATGTTATATTTGGTGATCAACGCAAACAACTAATATAAATAACATCTAAGTTGTTACCAAATAAAAACATCCAAGTTTTGTCATGAAGATGTGAATATGTAAGAAAAACACTTATCCTCCCATGTTGCTGTTCTGTGCCACTGATAATTAACATAAACTACATATATTTGAGAAGAAGGTAAATAGCAGATAGCTCATGAATTTCAAAAGGATAAAAGGTGTTGCTAGTGCTAAAGTGTGGGAAAGAGAAGGATTAAAAAAGAGAATAAAACATCTGATTGGTGCTATAATGGAAAAGAAAAGAATGAGGTAGGAAATGAAAAAGAAATGGTAAATGATTATGTGAGAAAATCAATACTCGTTTCAAAATTAAAATTTTAATTCAGTTTTACCTTTCTTTTTCTTTTTTTTTTTGAAACAAGCTTTACCTTTCTTTTGTCGTTTGCTGATATCAAGAATATAGTCTTTTAATAAAAATTTGACTTTTAGAAAAGGAAAGATGACAAAAGAAAAAGTAAATAGCGTATGCAATTATGGGTGAGAATAAATTAGGTATATACTAGATTTTGACCATTTGGTAGATATTTTTAAAAACAGACCCTAGGTGTGTTTCAAACTTTTAAGAATTAACTCTGATCCCTTTATTATACTATGTAAGTCTTTTGTTTAAGAATTAACTCCATTTTTTAGAATTCGGTCTTAGAAAGTATGGCCAGGCCAGTAAATTAACTTTTAGTTTAGCATTTTCCTTTAGTTTATTTTGTAAATGTATTGGATCAAAACACAAGTATTAGATAAATGAATTATATTCGTTAGTTTCTTTCAGAAACCTATTTTCAATAAGATTTGAACTTAAAATTTATAGTTTTTTATTTGTCTAATTTATCTTTGTTATTTTAATCATAAAATGTTTTTTTAAATCAAATACGAAAAAACTCTTTTCACCCTCTAACATGAGTTAGTACAGATGTACACATAAAAAAATCCGCAATTTTGTGTCACTCGATACACATTATGTCCTTTCACTTGTTCTTGTTCTTCCTCTTTACTCTAAATTTGTTCTCGTTTTTCATATTTGCAACTAAATACGTATTAAGGTATGAAATGAAATTGTTGGCTATAGAAGGATTTGAGTGGAGAGTGATTCTAAGCTTGCAGTAGAGAGAGATTGGACATTACTTGATTGTTAGGATACTTAGCATTTGTTTGACCAATGTACGCTTTTGCAGAGAGTGGCATGACAGAATGATATGGCTACTGTAATGCATTTTTTTGTTGGTTTGGTTACTGTAATGCATTATCATTACTTTAAATGTATTCTCAAATATTACTACTTGTGCCTCCCATCCTTTGTATAAGAGACATATGTCTGTTATAAAAAAAAACCGTTGGGGGGTATTAGCGTGTAGCAGTCTCTATGGTATAAGAATACGTGGTTTTTTTTGGATTAGGTGGCATTTGTAATGGCTTTGTCCTCTTCAAGAAATGGTGAAGATGAAGACAACTAGATGATTTTATGTCATGCAAAAATATGGAAAAAGAAAAATATATCAGTGAGATTGTGGCACGTATTTTACTAAGGAACAGAACAAGCACTCATGTTTTATAGTGACTTACTTTAGTCTTTGATTATGACTTGTGTTTCTGTGGTCCATCTATAACTACATGTGTAAATAAAACATACAACATGTTACAATCAATATCAGCCAATTTCAAACCCCATTTTAGGTGTTTGATTTAGTTAGTTTGTTTGTTAACCAAAAACCAACTTAGTTGTTAGATTGAATCTCCTAAAATAGACCAACCATTGTTGCTAAAATGAATCTTTGTGCTAGCTAGCTTCTTGTTCTTTCATCAAGAACTGTTTATGCTTAATTGCTTTGGAGAAAGACTGAACATTCAGAAGCTTGATTGATTCAGCTGGACTAGTGCATTAATTAAATATGTAATATATAGATTCATTTTTTTAAGATATAAATCAAATAAACAAGGTAGAAACAACTTGTGTTAATGCATGCCAAGAAAGAAACATTTAACATTACAAAAATCTATTATTCTACATTGCTCTTCTGTTTTCTCCTTGATCTGCTGTATAATCTGGAAGGCGGAGAAGGAGAGAACTCAAATGGAAGTGGTGGAAGCTCCATCTCTCCCTTCAAAATCTTAACAATGTCTCCAATATCTGGCCTCAACTCTGGAATTTTCTGTAAACAAGTGAGTGCCAAGTTGATACACATGCTTGCTTGTTCCTTGTTGTAATCATCTTCTTTCAATTTCTCATCAACTAGTTCTAAAATGTTACTACCACCAGCTTGAGCTAAGTGTCTACACCAGCTAATTAAGTTAGCTTTCTCTAGCTTCATAGGAGATGCAAGAACATGTAATGGTCTTCTACCAGACACAATTACAAGAATCAAAACTCCAAAACTGTATATATCAGCTTTCTCCATTAAGAATCCACACCCTCCATATTCCGGTGCTACATAACACAGTGTACCTCTCATACTAGTTGTGCTGCTGAGTTCGCGGCTGAAAAGATCTCCACTCCACATGTCGCTTCCAATCGAACGCGTGCTGCTTTTTTTCCTCCAACCTCTTCTGAAGCTAAACTCACCATTTTGTTCACACTCATGCTGTCCTTCCTCTCCATAGTTCTTATTACGACGTTGGCAAAGATAGAACCTTCTACCCAAACCAAAATGAGGCACTTTCAAGCCTTTCTTCCATTTAGTTTGAAGACTTCTCAGCTTGTTGGAGTTCTTCTTCTTGCTTAATTCAGCAAGATGTTCTTCTTTCCACCACTCTTGCATCTTCCTATTCTTGATCATCTTGTGGCTTTTCTTTCCCTTCAGTTCTTTCATATCAACAACTCCATTATCTGCAGCATCTTCCATTACAGATACCTGTAATTGTGGTCCATTTGCAGCAATTGCATCACTGGCTTTACCTGTTGGACTTAAACTACTTTCCAACTCTGATTTCTCCTGAATGCTGTTGTTCTTAGTACCATCAATACCATCATGATCCCAATCAGCATTTGATGGACAAATCTGACTCCCAATCCACTCCATGACATAGTCTTTACTACATAACTCACCACTTCCATCTTGTTTCCACCACCAATCTTTTCCCCACTGTTTCCCATTTTCCTTCTCATCATCAACCAAACAAGCATTATTAACAGCCAACTCCTTACTATAATCAGTGCTATAAAACTCATCATCATAAGGAACAAACATATTATTATTATTATTATTATTATTCCAATCATCCCTTCCTCCTCCTCCTATTTCCAAACTTGAAATTTCCTTACCCTTTGTAGTATTTACACTCCTACTTTCACTTTCACCAACAATATTAGCATTATAATTCAAAGAGTTCAAGTTCAAAGCTTTAACATTTAAACAAGTCCTACTATTTTTGGATGAAGAAGAGGCTTGCAAAGCAAGAGCAAAATCAACTTCACTAACACTCTCAACAGGAGTGCCAATTACAGGAGTTTCTACAGTCAAATTACCTGAAAGGTCTTCTTGGCTTTTCCAAAGATCTTGACTCTTCCCCAAATCCTGACTAAACAAGTCAGCTCCAAATTCACCCTCCTCCACCTTAATCCTTGACAAACCAAAATCCGAGATCTTCCCGTGGAACTCAGCATCAAGCAACACATTGCTTGGCTTAATATCACCATGAATCACAGGTGGATCACATCCAAGGTGCAAAAACTCCAATGCTCTAGCAACATCCATTATTATGCAAAACCTTTTCTCCCAACTCAAACCAAAACACTCATCACCAAAGAGTGACTCTTGCAAGCTTGTGTTAGGCATATACTCATACACCAAAATTCTCTTATTCTTTTCAACACAATAGCCCAAAAGGGTCACCAAAAAGGGTGATCTCAACCCTCCAAGAATCTGCAACTCATTTTGAAACTCTCTCTCTGATTGCAAAGACAATGAGTCCAACCGTTTGATGGCAATAAATTTTCCATCTTTAAGTACACCCTTGAAAACAGTACCAGAACCACCTTTGCCAATGATATTTGAAGTGTCAAAGCCATTGGTGGATAGCTTTAAGTCTTTGTAGGAGTATCTTTGGAGCTTCAAAGGAGCACTTGCATCAAAAGGGATGGTCTTGGCTCTGTGTACAAGAGAATGCCAAAGATGGTAAAGGAAGTAAAGGATTGAGAAGAAAATCACAACAGAGGCTGAAATGGTGAGTGCTATGATTATGAACTTGGGTTTGGTGAATAAATTGGAACTTGTAGAAGGTATTTGTCTTGAAGGCATGTTGTGAATGAATGAATGAATATTGATCACAGGTTGAGCAAGTAATGAAGAAAATGGGGATTGTGAATTTTCATAACTTTTTTGTGTGTTAGTTTTTTTATGAATTGGGTATCCAAAGTGGACTGCTTTACAATTAGATAATCATTAGAGAGGAGGAGCTGTATTCTTCTTTTCCTTGATTTATTATGCTTTCCAACACCTCCTATTATTCTAACTTATTTATATAATAATGTAATATGTTTAATGGGATGAGATTAAGATTGGCAATTGGGAAGTGAAGTGAGGATTAGAAAAAGGAAAGAGAGGGATGGACCCAACCCAACCCAATGTACTTTTGACTAAAGAGAAAGTTTTGATGGCAAAGTCTTGGACTACTTATTACAGTGATATTGTGAAAATTGAACTGACAAACTATACATTATATTCTGTCAAAAAAAGAGACAAGTATACATTATTTATTAATAGATAGATATGGACATTTATTTATTGGTTCAAACCAACTATGATAAGCAAATATGTGGTCGGGGATTTGATTTCTAACTAATGTGTATGGAAAAAATTTGGTTAGGAGGATAGAACACACTTTTTGTGCCCAACAAATTATCAACGGCTGTGATTACGAAGATTACTTCGTAATCGTAAAAAAAAAAATATATGTATTGGTTGAATGAATGAACCATTGGAATCAATGGGATAAGGAAATGTGAGGTCTTCTGTGCAGTAATTTTGTCTTATGTGATATGACTTGGGCAATGTAAGAATCTATGGATACTGTCCATTTTTTAATTCTATCTTATTTGTAATTTCTGACCAAAGAAGGTTCACACTTCACACTAACAAAGCATAGGTTCACATGGTTGGATATATGTCAATAATTTCTTGTACTCCATCATTCTCACATTGCTGCTCCGGTCCCATGTTGCACACTCACAATGCATCACTATCACTATATATATTAAAGCTTTGATTAGGTGATTCTTATTATTAAGCTATTGTTAGGGGTCATAGTTGAATATAATATAAATTACTCCAAATAATTTGACTTTTTTTGGTACAAAAAATAAATTTGACTTTTATAAATTACTCTTTTTTTATCAAATGACAGGATTCTTATTTGTTTTTCTGAAAAAGAATAAGACAAAAATGAATGTGTCATCTCATCTAACGCTCAAATAATTATATATTTATTTTATAAAAAATAATTATATATTTAAAACTTTTTTTCCAACTACGGAGCTATATAATATACACATATATGTATAAAGGATAGTCGATCAAGAAGCTGAAGTTGGTTGCATGAGTTAGCTGTTCAAAGCGTTACCATCGAGACTTTTAATGTTCTCATCAAAACTATAGGATTAGTTTTGTTTATTGTTACACTCACACTCTTGCAAGATCATTGATGTCTTATGTTATCCCCATTTTTTATTTATTTAAATCCAATTTGTATTACAAATTTCATTTTTGGGTATGCACCACATGACACGTTATTTTTGGTATGCACCACATGACACGTTATTGGTACTACAATAAGGGATTCAATAATTTTGTCATTGTAGGACCTTTTTCTTTTTTGACAAGCCTTTCTTATATTTTTTGTTTTTGCTTTGGCAAACCGTTGTTAAATGAAAACAATTTAACGGTTTAAGGATTCTTTTATATACATATGACCCCTCTAGTTCAAATTATGTGTGATTTTGACTCTATTTTTCCGAGAACACTGGATCAGTGGAAAAGCTAAAAACCGCAGCAAAATCTGAGAACACTTAATTCGCAGGAAAAGTTCCTTTATCCCAAAATCGGCAGCAAAATTCTCATGAATAGATGCGAATTTATTTGCGCAGGAAAATCGTTAATTTCTAGTAGTGTATGTTGGATATAGGGATGACAATTGGTAGGGTATGAGTAGGGTATTATAGTCCTCAACCCCCATACCCGCAATTTGAAAAAAATACCCGTACTCATTCTCATACCCGCGTGGGTGACAATCTTTGTCCCCGTGCCCATACCCGTACGCGTTACCCTTATTTTTGTTGAAAATACTATAATCATTTTAATATAATTTAAAAAATTTCAAAGATTTTAATATTGACTCATGAAAATCATAAATAAAATTAGTAATATCATGTTAAAGCTCATTTCTCCGTTGAGATATTTGCATTATGTTATAAATAAATATTTTTATAAAAAATGTGTAATAATATAATCATGTTGTATTTTTTAAAATTGATTTACACATATTATATAATAATAATAATAATATTAAAATAAATAAATATATACTATGCGGGCCGGTATGGCGGGGTGGGTACTAAGGTACCCGTACCCGCATCCATACCCGCTCAATTTTGTGGGAAATTACCCATACCCATGCTCGTACCCAAAATGCGGGTTTTTACCCTACCCGTTGTGGGTATTTTTTGCCAATACCCATTGGGTATGGGCAAATTGCCATCCCTAGTTGGATAGAAGATTCTTAAAAAACAATTTATTTCGATAGTTTTTTTTACAAATTATGAGATTTTTCCAAACTCGGTTAAAAAATAGGATTTGTTTGATATCTAACCTAAATTGATCCACATACACACTATATATGTGTTGTATAGAAGATTCTCCAAAAAAGGGATAAAAAATAATTTATTCATTTCGATGGTTTTTTTTTACAATTTTCATAGGTTATAGACTTCTAATTATGAGATTTTTACCAACTCGACAACAAAATAGGATATGTTTGATATCTCAATTAAATGAATCCACAAACACACTATATATGTGTTGGATAGAAGATTTTTCAAAAAGGGGGATAAAAAATAATTTATTCATTTCGATACTTTTCTTTACAATTTTCATGAGTTATAGACTACAAATTATGAGATTTTTCCAAACTCGGTGAAAAAATGGGATTTGTTGCTCTAAATGGATCCCAAGACATACTAAAAAGGGGATCGAAAAACAATTTCTTACTTTCGATAGTTTTTTTTTACAATTTTGATAGGTTATAGACTACAAATTATGAGATTTTTTCTAACTCGACAAAAAAATAGGATATGTTTGATATATCAACTAAACGGGATCCACAAACACACTATATATGTGTTGGATAGAAGATTTTTCAAAAGAGGGGATCAAGAAATAATTTATTCATTTCGATATTTTTTTTTTTTTTACAATTTTCTTGGGTTATATATTACAAATTATGAATTTTTCCAAACTTAGTGACAAAATAGGATATATTTGATATCTGGCCTAAATAGATCCACAGACACACTATATATGTGTTGGATAGAAGATTCTTCAAAAAAAAAGATCATAAAATAATTTATTCATTTCGTAAGTTTTTTATTTTATTTTCGTGTGTATAGTATGACTACGAATTTTGGGATTTTTCCAAACTCTGTGAAAAAAATAGGATTTGTTTGATATCTTACGTAAATGGATCCACAGACACACTATGTATGTGTTGGATACAAGATTCTTTAAAAGAAGGGATCAAAAACAATTTATTAATTTTGATAGTTTTTTTTTTACCATTTTCGTGGGGTTATATATAGACTAAGAAATTTGGGATTTTTTCAAACTCTATGAAAAAATAGGATTTGTTTAATATCTCAACTAAACGGATCCACAAACACACTATATATGTGTTCGAAAGAAGATTCTTAAAAAAGATGATCAAAAAATAATTTATTCAATTCAATAGTTTTTTTAAAATTTTCGTGGAGATATTGTTTCTAAGACGGCAAAAAAATATGATTTATTTGATATCTCAACTAAATGAATCCACATACACAATATATGTGTGTTGGATATAAGATTTTTCAAAAAAGGGGAACAAGATATAATTTTTCATTTCTGATAGTTATTTTTACAATTTGCATGGGTATACAAATTATGAGATTTTTCAAATTTGGTGAAAAAATAGGATTTGTTTGATATATGACCTAAATGGATCCACAAACACACTATATATGTGTTGGATAAAAGTTTCTTCAAAAAGGGGATCAAAAAATAATTTATTCATTTCGATAGTTTTTTTACAATTTTCGTGGGTTATAGACTACAAATTATGAGATTTTTTCAAACTCGATGACAAAATAGGATTTGTTTAAAATCTGGCCTAAATGGATCCACTGACACACTATATATGTGTTGGATAGAAGTTTTTTTTTTTAAAAAAGGATCAAAAAAAATTTATTCATTTCTATAGTTTTGTTTTACAATTTTCGTGTTATAATAGACTATTGACTACGGTCTGGCAAGTGAACCAGTCAGTCGTCGAGTAATAATTCACACTCTAAGTGTCTAGAATGAGTTCGTATCCACATGGATCGTGTCAAGTGCTACTAGTTTTATTTAAGTTCGTTAGTTTGCATTCGCTTTGGTTTTAAAAAGAGTTTTTGTTTGAAAATGTGAATGATAATGCGGAAAATAAAGAAAGTTGATTCAGAAAGATGAGGCTAAGCTAGATAGATCGAATCCCTCCCTTATTCCTGCTTGGATAATCGGCGCATAATATAACTATTCAGACTATTTCTCGGCGGATTAACTTTATCTTTTATGATGATACCCTTGTATCACCCTAATACATTGTAAGTCACCATGGAACATGTCAGCTAAACAACCCACATGGAGCCTAATCCTATGTTGTCACGTGTCTAAACTGAAAGACCGGGCTAACATACATGCAATCATTATCGTTCAATTAATCCTATTAGCCACTAGCCTAGAATGTTCGAGTTACCGTATCTATGCGGCTTGCACTATAATTTATTAGTTCCAGAATAGTAGTCAGATTCGTGACGAAATACTATCCCTAAAAGCGTTCCTCAATCAGTGGCTAAAAGTTGGAATTATGTCGTTCAATCATAAATATATAGAAAACAGAGTCATGAATAGTAAAATATTATAACTTATCTACCAAATTACATGTTCCCAAGCATTCATTAGGGGAGTTCATCTTCTTCACCTAGCCTAAAAGAATCTAGCTACTAATATTGCATAATTAAACTACAAGAATTAAATTACACATACCAATGGCGTAGATGCCCTGCTGAGGAAATTACCTCTCCCATGATGAGGGAAAGTTCTTCCCGTAGAGAGCGCTTCTTGCCCTCCTTGCTCCTCCTCGCTCTAGAGAGAAGTATCTCTCTTAGATTAATAAAGTGTTGAATGGGTTTAGATTTCTGAATGAGAAATAATGAGTGAGGGGTGTTGTGGCAAATGTGAGTGAGTAAGTCCCACATTGTTTAGAAAAGTGGAAATGTTTTTTTAACGATTTTCGTGGGTTATTGACTATGAATTATGTGATATTTCCATTCTCGGTGATAAAGTAAGATTTATTTGATTCTTCACTTAAATGGATCCACAGACATACTATATGTGTTATGATAGAAGTTCTTACAAAAATTAGACTCGAAAAGCCATTTATTCATTTTGATTGTTTTTTTAACGATTTTCGTGGGTTATAAACTACGAATCCTGTGATTTTTCCATTCTCGGTGATAAGAATAAGATATGTTTGATTCTTCACCTAAATGGATCCACATACAACCTATATGTGTTGTGATAGAAGTTTCTACAATAAATAGACTCGAAATGCAATTTATTCATTTCGATAGTTTTTTAACGATTTTTGTGGGTTATATATGGACTACGAATTATGCGATTTTTTCAATCTCGGTGAAAACTTTCATTTGTTTGATTATTCACCTATACGGATCCACAGACACATTATATGTGGAGGAGGAGTAGAAGTATCTCCAAAAATTAGACTCGGAAAGCCATTTATTCATTTTGATAGATTTTGTTAACGATTTCCGTGGGTTATAGACTACGAATTATGAGATTTTTCCAATCTCTGTGAAAAATTTGATTTGTTCAATTCATCAACTTAATTGATCCACAAACACACTATATATGTTGAGAAAAAAGTTTCTACAAAAAATAGACTCGAAAAGCTAATTATTCTTTTCGATAGTTTTTTAACCATTTTCGTGGGTTGTAGAAACTTCTTTGCGAATTAAGCGAGTTTTTCATCCTTGGTAAAAAAAAAATTGATTTGTTTGATTCTTCACCTATATGGATCCACAAACACATTATATGATCCACAAAAATTTGACTATGAATTATGTGATTTTTCCACTCTTGGTGATAAAGTAAGATTTGTTTGATTCTTCACTTAAATGGATCCACAGACATACTATATGTGTTAAAATAGACTCGAAAAGCTATTTATTCATTTTGATAATTTTTTAACGATTTTTGTGGGGTATAGACTCCGAATTATGCGAATTTTTCAATTTTGGTAGAAAAATTTGATTTGTTTGATTATTCACCTATATGGATCCACAAACACATTATATGTGGAGGAATAGAAGTTTCTACAAAAATTAGAATCGAAAAGCCATTTATTCATTTTGATAGATTTTTTTAACGGTTTTCGTGGGTTATAGACAATGAATTTTGAGATTTTTCCAATCTCGGTGAAAAAATTTAATTTGTTTGATTCTTCACCTAAATTGATCCACAAACATGCTATATGTGTTGGAATAGAACTTTCTACAAAAAAAAAAACAGACTCGAAAAGTAATTTATTCATTTCGATAGTTTTTTTAACGATTTTCGTAGGTTATAGATTACAAATTTTGAGATTTTTCCAATCTCGGAGAAATTTTTTGATTTGTTTGATTCTTCACCTAAATAGATCCACAGACACACAATATGTGTAGGAATAGAAGTTTTTACAAAAATTTGACTCGAAAAGATATTTATTCATTTTGAATGTTTTTTTAACGATTTTCGTGGGTTATAGACTATGAATTATGTGATTTTTCCACTCTCGGTGATAAAGTAAGATTTGTTTGATTCTTCACTTAAATGGATCCACAGACATACTATATGTGTTAAAATAGACTCGAAAAGCTATTTATTCATGTTGATAATTTTTTAACGATTTTTGTGGGGTATGACTACGAATTATGCGAATTTTTAAATTTTGGTAGAAAAATTTGATTTGTTTGATTATTTACCTATATGGATCCACAAACACATTATATGTGGAGGAATAGAAGTTTATACAAAATTTAGAATCGAAAAGCCATTTATTCATTTTGATAGATTTTTTTAACGATTTTCGTGGGTATAGACCATGAATTTTGCGATTTTTCCAATCTCGGTGAAAAAAATTGATTTGTTTGATTCTTTACCTAAATTGATCCACAGACATGCTATATGTGTTGGAATAGAAGTGTCTACAAAAAAATAGACTCGAAAAGTAATTTATTTATTTCGATAGTTTTTTTAACGATTTTCGTAGGTTATAGATTACAAATTTTGAGATTTTTCCAATCTCGGAGAAATTTTTGATTTGTTTGATTCTTCACCTAAATAGATCCACAGACACACAATATGTGTAGGAATAGAAGTTTCTACAAAAATTTGACTCGAAAAGCCATTTATTCATTTTGAATGTTTTTTAACGATTTTCGTGGGTTATAGACTATGAATTATGTGATTTTTCCATTCTCGGTGATAAAGTAAGATTTGTTTGATTCTTCACTTAAATGGATCCACATACATACTATATGTGTTATGATAGAAGTTCTTACAAAAAATAGACTCGAAAAACTATTTATTCATTTTGATAGTTTTTTAACGATTTTAGTGGGGTATAGACTACGAATTATACGAGTTTTACAATCTTGGTAGAAACATTTGATTTGTTTGATTATTCACCTATATGGATCCACAAACACATTATATGTGGAGGAATATAAGTTTCTACAAAAATTAGACTCGAAAAGCCAATTATTCATTTTGATAGATTTTTTTAACCATTTTCGTGGGTTATATATAGACTATGAATTATGTGATTTTTCCAATCTCGGTGAAAAAATTTGATTTGTTTGATTCTTCACCTAAATTTATCCACAGACATGCTATATGTGTTGGAATAGAACTTTCTACAAAAAAATAGACTCGAAAAGTAATTTATTCATTTCGATAGTTTTTTTAACGATTTTCGTAGGTTATAGATTACAAATTTTGAGATTTTTCCAATCTCGGAGAAATTTTTTGATTTGTTTGATTCTTCACCTAAATAGATCCACAGACACACAATATGTGTAAGAATATAAGTTTCTACAAAAATTTGACTTGAAAAGCTATTTATTCATTTTGATAATTTTTTAACGATTTTCGTGGGGTATAGACTACGAATTATGCGAATTTTTCAATTTTGGTAGAAAAATTTGATTTGTTTGATTATTTACCTATATGGATCCACAAACACATTATATGTGGAGGAATGGAAGTTTCTACAAAAGTTAGAATCGAAAAGCCATTTATTCATTTTGATAGATTTTTTTAACGATTTTTGTGGGTTATAGACCATGAATTTTGAGATGTTTCCAATCTCGGTGAAAAAATTTGATTTGTTTGATTCTTTACCTAAATTGATCCACAAACATGCTATATGTGTTGGAATAGAAGTGTCTACAAAAAAATACACTCGAAAAGTAATTTATTCATTTCGATAGTTTTTTTAACGATTTTCGTAGGTTATAGATTACAAATTTTGAGATTTTTCCAATCTCGGAGAAATTTTTGATTTGTTTGATTCTTCACCTAAATAGATCCACAGACACACAATATGTGTAGGAATAGAAGTTTCTACAAAAATTTGACTCGAAAAGCCATCTATTCATTATGAATGTTTTATAACGATTTTCGTGGATTATAGACTATGAATTATGTGATTTTTCCATTCTCGGTGATAAAGTAAGATTTGTTTGATTCTTCACTTAAATGGATCCACAGACATACTATATGTGTTATGATAGAAGTTCTTACAAAAAATAGACTCGAAAAACTATTTATTCATTTTGATAGTGTTTTAACGATTTTCGTGGGGTATAGACTACGAATTATACGAGTTTTTCAATCTTGGTAGAAAAATTTGATTTGTTTGATTATTCACCTATATGGATCCACAAACACATTATATGTGGAGGAATAGAAGTTTCTACAAAAATTAGAATCGAAAAGTCATTTATTCATTTTGATAGATTTTTTTAACGATTTTCGTGGGTTTATATAGACCATGAATTTTGAGATTTTTCCAATCTCGGTGAAAAAATTTGATTTGTTTGATTCTTCACCTAAATTTATCCACAGACATGCTATATGTGTTGGAATAGAACTTTCTACAAAAAAGTAGACTCGAAAAGTAATTTATTCATTTCGATAGTTTTTTTAACGATTTTCGTAGGTTATAGATTACAAATTTTGAGATTTTTCCAATCTCGGAGAAATTTTTGATTTGTTTGATTATTCACCTAAATATATCCACAGACACACAATATGTGTAGGAATAGAAGTTTCTACAAAAATTTGACTCGAAAAGCCATTTATTCATTTTGAATGTTTTTTAACGATTTTCGCGGGTTATAGACTATGAATTATGTGATTTTTCCATTCTCGATGATAAAGTAAGATTTGTTTGATTCTTCACTTAAATGGATCCACACACATACTATATGTGTTATGATAGAAGTTCTTACAAAAAATAGACTCGAAAAACTATTTATTTATTTTGATAGTTTTTTAACGATTTTAGTGGGGTATAGACTACGAATTATACGAGTTTTACAATCTTGGTAGAAAAATTTGATTTGTTTGATTATTCACCTATATGGATCCACAAACACATTATATGTGGAGGAATATAAGTTTCTACAAAAATTAGACTCGAAAAGCCAATTATTCATTTTGATAGATTTTTTTAACCATTTTTGTGGGTTATAGACTATGAATTATGTGATTTTTCCAATCTCGGTGAAAAAATTTGATTTGTTTGATTCTTCACCTAAATTGATCCACAGACATGCTATATGTGTTGGAATAGAAGTTTCTACAAAAAAATAGACTCGAAAAGTAATTTATTCATTTCGATAGTTTTTTTAACGATTTTCGTAGGTTATAGATTACAAATTTTGAGATTTTTCCAATCTCGGAGAAATTTTTGATTTGTTTGATTCTTCACCAAAATAGATCCACAGACACACAATATGTGTAGGAATAGAAGTTTCTACAAAAATTTGACTCGAAAAGCCATTTATTCATTTTGAATGTTTTTTAACGATTTTCGTGGGTTATAGACTATGAATGATGTGATTTTTCCATTCTCGGTGATAAAGTAAGATTTGTTTGATTCTTCACTTAAATGGATCCACAGACATACTATATGTGTTATGATAGAAGTTCTTACAAAAAATAGACTCGAAAAACTATTTATTCATTTTGATAGTTTTTTAACGATTTTAGTGGGGTATAGACTACGAATTATACGAGTTTTACAATCTTGGTAGAAAAATTTGATTTGTTTGATTATTCACCTATATGGATCCACAGACACATTATATGTGGAGGAATATAAGTTTCTACAAAAATTAGACTCGAAAAGCCAATTATTCATTTTGATAGATTTTTTTAACCATTTTTGTGGGTTATATATAGACCATGAATTTTGAGATTTTTCGAATCTCAGTGAAAAAATTTGATTTGTTTGATTTTTCACCTAAAGTGATTCATGGACACACTATATGTATTTGAATAGAAGTTTGTACAAAAGCTTGATTCGAAAAACAATTTATTCATTTCGATAGTTTTTTAATGATTTTCGTGGGTTTATAATAGACTGCGAATTATGCGATTTTTTCAATCTCGATGATTTTTTTTGATTTGTTTGATTCTTCACCTTAAAAGATCCACAGTCACACTATATATGTTGGGATAGAAGTTTCTACAAAAATAGACTCGAAAAACAATTTATTCATTTCGATAGCTTTTTTAACGATTTTCTTGGGTTATATATAGACTACGAATTATGAGATTTTTCTAATCTCGGTGAAATTTTTTGATTTGTTTGATTCTTCAACTAAATTGATCCACAGACACACTATATGTGTTGGAATAGAAGATTTTACAAAAAATTTAGTCGAAAAGCAATTTATTCATTTCGATAGTTTTTTAACGAATTTCGTGGGTTATATAGACTACCAAATATGCAATTTTTCAATCCAGTGACAAAAAATAGACAGACATACTATATGGATCCACAGACATACTATATGTGTTATGATATAAGTTCTTACAAAAAATAGACTCGAAAAGCTATTTCTTCATTGTGATAGTTTTTTGACGATTTTTGTGGGGTATAGACTACGAATTATGCGAGTTTTAAATCTGGTTAGAAAATTTTGATTTATTTGATTATTCACCTATATGGATCCACAAACACATTATATGTGGAGGAATATAAGTTTCTATAAAAATTAGACTCGAAAAGCCAATTATTCATTTTGATAGATTTTTTTAACGATTTTCGTGGGTTATATATAGACCATGAATTTTCAGATTTTTCCAATCTCGGCGAAAAAATTTGATTTGTTTGATTCTTCACCTAAAGTGATCCATGGACACACTATATGTATTTGAATATAAATTTCTACAAAAGCTTGACTCGAAAAACAATTTATTCATTTCAATAGTTTTTTAATGATTTTCGTGGGTTTATAATAGACTACGAATTATGCGATTTTTTCAATCTCGGTGAATTTTTTTGATTTGTTTGATTCTTCGCCTTAAAAGATCCACAGTCACACTATATATGTTGGGATAGAAGTTTCTACAAAAATAGACTCGAAAAGCAATTTATTCATTTCGATAGCTTTTTTAACGATTTTCTTGGGTTATATATAGACTACGAATTATGAGATTTTTCTAATCTCGGTGAATTTTTTTGATTTGTTTGATTCTTCACCTTAAAAGATCCACAGTCACACTATATATGTTGGGATAGAAGTTTCTACAAAAATAGACTCGAAAAGCAATTTATTCATTTCGATAGCTTTTTTAACGATTTTCTTGGGTTATATATAGACTACGAATTATGAGATTTTTCTAATCTCGGTGATTTTTTTTGATTTGTTTGATTCTTCACCTAAATTGACCCACAAATTACTATATGTGTTGGAATAGAAGATTTTACAAAAAAATTAGTCGAAAAGCAATTGATTCATTTCGATAGTTTTTTAAAGAATTTCATGGGTTATGACTACGAAATATGCAATTTTTCAATCCAGTGACAAAAATTTATTTGCTTGATTCTTCACCAAAATGGATCCAGAGACACACTATATGTGTAGGAATAGAAGTTTCTACAAAAATTAGACTCGAAAAGCCATTTATTCATTTTGATTGTTTTTTTAATGATTTTCGTGGGTTATAAACTACGAATCTTGTGATTTTTCCATTCTCGGTGATAAAAATAAGATATGTTTGATTCTTCACCTAAATGGATCCACATACAACCTATATGTGTTGTGATAGAAGTTTCTACAAAAAATAGACTTGAAATGCAATTTATTCATTTCGATAGTTTTTTAACGATTTTCGTGGGTTATATATGGACTACGAATTATGCGATTTTTTCAATCTCGGTGAAAACTTTCATTTGTTTGATTATTCACCTATATGGATCCACAGACACATTATATGTGAAGGAGGAATAGAAGTATCTCCAAAAATTAGACTCGAAAAGCCATTTATTCATTTTGATAGATTCTGTTAACGATTTCCGTGGGTAAACTACGAATTATGAGATTTTTCCAATCTCTGTGAAAAAATTGATTTGTTCAATTCTTCAACTTAATTGATCCACAAACACAATATATATTTTGGGAAAGAAGTTTCTACAAAAAATAGACTCGATAAAGCTAATTATTCATTTCGAAAGTTTTTTAATGATTTCCGTGGGGTATAGACTACGAATTAAGCGAGTTTTTCATTCTTGGTAAAAAAATTGATATGTTTGATTCTTCACCTATATGGATCCACAAACACACAATATGCGGAGGAATAGAAGTTTCTACAAAAAATAGACTCGAAAAGCCAATTATTCATTCTGATAGATTTTTTTAAAGATTTTCGTGGGTTATAGACTATGAATTATGTGATTTTTCCAATCTCGGTGAAAAATTTGATTTGTTTGATTCTTCACCTAAATTGATCCACAGACATGATATGCTATATGTGTTGGAATAGAACTTTCTACAAAAAAATAGACTCGAAAAGTAATTTATTCATTTCGATAGTTTTTTTAACGATTTTCGTAGGTTATAGATTACAAATTTTGAGATTTTTCCAATCTCGGAGAAATTTCTTGATTTGTTTGATTCTTCACCTAAATAGATCCACAAACACACAATATGTGTAGGAATAGAAGTTTCTACAAAAATTTGACTCGAAAAGCCATTTATTCATTTTGAATGTTTTTTTTAACGATTTTCGTGGGTTATTGACTATGAATTATGGGATATTTCCATTCTCGGTGATAAAGTAAGATTTGTTTGATTCTTCACTTAAATGGATCCATATACAACATATATGTGTTGTGATAGAAGTTTCCACAAAAAATAGACTCGAATTGCAATTTATTCATTTCGATAGTTTTTTAAAGATTTACGTCGGTAATATATGGACTACGAATTATGCGATTTTTTCAATCTCGGTGAAAACTTTCATTTGTTTGATTATTCTCCTATATGGATCCACAGACACATTATATGTGGAGGAGGAATAGAAGTATCTCCAAAAATTAGACTAGAAAAGCCATTTATTCATTTTGATAGATTTTGTTAACGATTTCCGTGGGTAGACTACGAATTATGGGATTTTTCCAATCTCTGTAAAAAATTTGATTTGTTCAATTCTTCAACTTAATTGATCCACAAACACAATATATATTTTGGGAAAGAAGTTTCTACAAAAAATAGACTCGATAAAGCTAATTATTCATTTCGATAGATATTTTTAACGATTTTCGTGGGGTATATAGACTACGAATTAAGCGAGTTTTTCATTCTTGGTAAAAAAATATATATGTTTGATTCTTCACCTATATGGATCCACAAACACATTATATGCGGAGGAATAGAAGTTTCTACAAAAAAATAGACTCGAAAAGCCAATTATTCATTCTGATAGATTTTTTTAACGATTTTCGTGGGTTATAGACTATGAATTATGTGATTTTTCCAATCTCGGTGAAAATTTTGATTTGTTTGATTCTTCACCTAAATTGATCCACAGACATGCTATATGTGTTGGAATAGAACTTTCTAAAAAAAAATAGACTCGAAAAGTAATTTATTCATTTCGATAGTTTTTTTAACGATTTTCGTAGGTTATAGATTACAAATTTTGAGATTTTTGCAATCTCGGAGAAATTTCTTGATTTGTTTGATTCGTCACCTAAATAGATCCACAGACACACAATATGTGTAGGAATAGAAGTTTCTACAAAAATTTGACTCGAAAAGCCATTTATTCATTTTGAATGTTTTTTTTAACGATTTTCGTAGGTTATTGACTATGAATTATGTGATATTTCCATTCTCGGTGATAAAGTAAGATTTGTTTGATTCTTCCCTTAAATGGATCCACAGACATACTATATGCATTATGATAGAAGTTCTTACAAAAAATAGACTCGAAAAACTCTTTATTCATTTTGATAGTTTTTTAACGATTTTCGTGGGGTATATAGACTACGAATTATACGAGTTTTTCAATCTTGGTTGAAAAATTTGATTTGTTTTGTTATTCACCTATATGGATCCACAAACACATTATATGTGGAGGAATATAAGTTTCTACAAAAATTAGACTCGAAAAGCCAATTATTCATTTTGATAGATTTTTTTAACGATTTTCGTGGGTTATATATATAGACCATGAATTTTGAGATTTTTCCAATCTCGGTGAAAAAATTTGATTTGCTTGATTTTTCACCTAAAGTGATCCATGGACACAGTATATGTATTTGAATAGAAGTTTCTACAAAAGCTTGACTCGAAAAACAATTTATTCACTTCGATAGTTTTTTAATGATTTTCGTGGGTTTATAATAGACTACGAATTATGCGATTTTTTCAATCTCGGTGAATTTTTTGATTTGTTTGATTCTTCACCTTAAAAGATCCACAGTCACACTATATATGTTGGGATAGAAGTTTCTACAAAAATAGGCTCGAAAAGCAATTTATTCATTTCGATAGCTTTTTTAACGATTTTCTTGGGTTATATATAGATTACAAATTATGAGATTTTTCTAATCTCGGTGAATTTTTTTGATTTGTTTGATTCTTCACTTAAATTGATCCACAGACACACTATATGTGTTGGAATAGAAGATTTTACAAAAAAATTAGTCGAAAAGCAATTTATTCATTTCGATAGTTTTTTAACGAATTGTGTGGGTTATAGACTACCAAATATGCAATTTTTCAATCCAGTGAAAAAAAATAGACAGACATACTATATGGATCCACAGACATACTATATGTGTTATAATAGAAGTTCTAACAAAAAATAGACTCGAAAAGCTATTTATTCATTGTGATAGTTTTTTAACGATTTTTGTGGGGTATAGACTACGAATTATGCGAGTTTTTCAATCTTGGTAGAAAATTTTGATTTGTTTGATTATTCACCTATATGGATCCACAAACACATTATATGTGGAGGAATAGAAGTTTTTACAAAAATTAGACTCGAAAAGACAATTATTCATTTTGATAGATTTTTTAACGATTTTCATAGGTTATACCATGAATTTTGAGATTTTTCCAATCTCGGTGAAAAAATTTGATTTGTTTGATTCTTCACCTTAAAACTATGAAGCATGGGTACTCCATTTTAGGGAGAGTACCGGTACCGGGTACGTACCGGGTACCGGTACGTGTACGGTACTCCTTGGGTACGCACCGATGGCGTACCTATTTTTTTATTTTTTATTTTGCAATGGGTACACACATAGTACTCCTGTGGTACGCGCGTGGTAATCTCACGAATCCAAAAAAATGCAATTTTTTTTTTCTTTTTCTTTTATTCATTTTTTTTTTGTTTATAAGAAGATTTATGTTTTTTATTTGTTTATAAGAAGATTTATATTTTTTTTAACGATTTTTGTGGGGTATACTAGGAATTATACGATTTTTTCAATCTCGGTGAAAATTTTGATTTGTTTGATTCTTCGTCTGTATGGATCCACAGACACATTATATGTGCAGGAAAAGAAATTTTTACAAGAATTAGACTCGAAAAGCCAATTATTCATTTTGATAAAAAATTTTAACGATTTTCGTGGGTTATAGACTACGAATGAGATTTTTCCAATTTCGGTGAAAAAATTTGATTTGTTTGATTCTTCACCTAAAAATATTAGTAGTACTTTGAGACAATAGCTAAAGTAAATTCCTTGTTCTTTGAGAAGTTATGGCTGGCAGTAAATTAATCGTGGAGACTGTATTTTCTACTTTTTCATATTAATGGGTGGAGAAAGCAACAAAATAAGGATCACAAGTTAAATCTTAGTATGGTGTCCACATCGTGCAGCGCCAAAGTGAGAATGTCATATGCATGTCATAGGTCTCTTTGTTACTTTACTATCCCACTCCCATAAAAAGGAAGAGCACGCACATAGCCTAGGCCAGAATAAACGTTATTAATAACAAAGGAATAATAAAAGATGGAATGTCGTTGTTGCCTGGGGGGATTACATTACGTGTAGTGTACAATGCACTGCATAATTAGTGTTAACTTTATCTGTGCTAGCAATAGCAAAATTTTATTCCATTTTTAGGGTGGGCTATGAAGCTTGAGCTTTTCAGATTTCTTCTATTATGCCTGGTGCTCTACTAGTTTTCGGCAGTGCGTGGCTTGTAGGTGTCTGTTGTTCCACTTTTAGGGTGCGTTTGTTTAAGCTTTAAAAAAAATGATTTTTTTAAAAAAAATTTAGAGATTTTTTTGTAGAGATTTTGAAGAAAATCTAAAGCTACTTTGTGTTTGTTTACAATCATAAAAATCTATTTTTTTTTAAAAAGAAGTTCATACACTTAGATTCCTTAGTTTTAAAAAAATATATTCTTGAAAAGCTATTAGAAATAGCTTTTCATTTTGGGGCTAAAACTGATTTTTTAAGAAAATGATTTTTAAAAAAATCTATAACAAACCCTATCAACATTACAAAATGGATTTTTTTAAGAAAAAAATAGATTTTTTCTTAAAAAAATCCCAAACAAACGCACCCTTAGTTGGCTCATGTGTTGTTTGTTTCTATAGGTTTTAATTTGAAGTTTTGTGTGGGGTATATGGCCCTGTGAAAAAATGCAACAATGGAGGAACTAAACTAAAAAACAAAGAAAAATGCAGAGAGATGAGAGATGAATGGAAGAGGGAGAAAAGAAATAAATAAAATATAGGTAGTGTATCATAAATCTGTGGAATATCATTTATCCAATGGTTTACATAACATTCCCACAGTTAGAGACCTAAGTCACTCTCTCACCCTAGACTTAGCCTTCCCCCGATGCCCTAACTTTCATACAAAACCTGTCCATAATTATCAACAAAGGGAAAACAGGAAAAACAAAGGGCCTTTTGGTCTTATACAATAAATCCTCTATACACTTCCAGCTATCTTTGCAAACACACATGAACATCATTTGTGGTAGTAGTAGCCACCAACCATAACTTTACTTTCTCTACTTTTCTACTATAATTAATCCAAAATTTCAAAAAAGTAAACGACTTAAAACACAAACATTTCTCTCTTCCCTCATTTTCACCCTTCCAATTTTCCTCTCAACTAGACACAAGATACTGAATTACTTTGATCGTTTGCTGCTTATTTTCTGTTTATTATTTATATAGATTGCAGATAACAAAAGATGACTAAACATTGTCTGTCATTCTTAACTTCAACAAAAAGAAAGTACAGATTATGGCAATATGCAAGGATTTGTGTAAACTTCAAACTATATATCCATGTAATGTAATGTGGCAGAATTATAATTTATAGTTGTTAGTATTACAAAAATCTAGCTTGTTGGGTTGGATGATTCTTCAGGTATTGTCGATAGAAGAAAATAACCAACCACCAGCAAGTCATTTTATAAGAAAATTTTAGACATGCACTCAACTGCCAACAAAGTGTGTAGTTTCTGACCTGTCAAGGGGAGAGTAACAAAATTGATTTAACTTTTAGTAAAGTATAAGTGCTTAATTACCGTTAGCAAAATTGATCTAACATCCAAATCTCATATTAGCTAGAAGTGATAAAAATAGCTTTTGTATCAAGTTACATCATAACTTTATAGTTCAAATTCAACTTTGACCAAAACAATTTTACAAAATCAAGTTTATAAACACTCACCCAAAAATACACAAAGTAAGCCAACTCATTAGTCTCCATTTTCTTTCTGTTCAATTTACACTCACGAAATCATTTTCTATGCACACGAGTCATACATTGATTATCTGCCATGCCCACTTTTCTAACTACATCCATGGATATTGAGATATAGGCCTAACTGGCTACTACAGGAAGTTTGTAAGAAACTATAGCAAGATAGCTTGGCCATTAACACAATTATTGAAGAAAGATAACTTCAAATGGGGTGAGGTACCACAACAGGCTTTTGAGACTCTCAAGAAAGCTATGGCTACTATTCCAGTTTTAGCCATGCCAAATTTTAAGAAAGATTTCATTCTTGAAACTGATGCTTCTGGTCATGGTATAGGGGCAGTATTGATGCAGGAAGGAAAACCAATAGCCTACATGAGTCAAACTTTGTCTGCTAGAGCACAAAGCAAATCTGTGTATGAAAGAGAATTAATGGCAATAGTCATAGCTGCACAGAAGTGGAGACCCTACTTACTAGGCAGAAAGTTCCAAGCATGGTAGTCACAATCGCGATTTTAATCGTGTAATCGTACGATTTTACGATTCAAAGTAGGTGTAGCGATTTTGTTTATGCCAAAAATCGCGATTCTGTAAAATCGTGTTTAATCGTACCTTTTAATCGTGAAATCGTTTAATCCAACGATTTCGTTCGATTCTGCAAGACCGGTCGCAGTGATGGAGATGGTGAGATTCGCGGCGGCGCCGCTGAGATTCTAGGGTTCTTCTTCGTTTCTGTTTCGCGGGTCAGAGATGAAGTTTCGGGTTAGAAGACAAGACCCGTTTCAGGAGTTGGTTAAAATATGACCCGTTTCAGGAGTTGGTTAAAATATGACCCGTTTCAGTGGGTCGGGTCAAAAGAAGCCCATTTATGATATTAGGGTTATTTTTTATGGGAAACATACATAATTTTTTTTAATGGGGCAATAACTGCTAATTACTTTCCAAACGTTAGTAATTATCATTGGCAGCAAATCGATTCTTTCCCTCCTTTGCACAACAGAGAGGCTATCAAATTGGAAGATAACTTCTCCACTCCACCACAACTCTCACTAATCATTAATCACGATCAATATTTCTTATTTTCTTCATCTTCCATTTCTTATATTTCCTTTTCATCTCTGTTTCCTTTTTATCTCTATGATTAGGAATTTATATTTATAGTAATTTATTCCATGTATTTGAGATTTATGAATTTTGTATAATCTTACGATTAATGTAACGATTATACGATTTACGATTTTACTTCCCCTTTCCGATTATGCGTAAAATCCCGATTTTGACGACCTTGGTTCCAAGTACACACAGATCAAAAGAGTTTGAAGCACATCACTGAACAAATATTGATGGGTGAAGACCAACAGAAGTGGATAGCAAAACTGATAGCGCACAAACTAAAGTGAAGGGTAAACCCATCATTTGGAGGGTTTATCAAAGGAGGAATAATATAAATAAGTAATATAGTATTAGTGTGTTATTTGAATTCAAATAGTTAGTTATTGGCTGTGGTTGTATTTAAGTTTGTGGTTTGTTGTTTTTATGTTATGTTGGAAGTTTATTTGGAAGTTATTAGGCCAGAAGAAGTTATCTTCTGAGAGAGCAAACTGCTCTAGTAGATTTCAGATTGTATTTTCCTTTGTTCATCAATGAAAATCGCAAGTTTGCTTGCAATATCATTTTCTCTATAATCTGGTTTTTATCAAAAACTGATTGGTTTTGACTTTGAAGTGAAATATAAACCAGGGAAGGAAAACAATGCTGCTGATGCTCTTTCAAGACAGATGCAGTTTACCACTATTGCCATGGTGCAGTGTGAAGCTTAGGGAGGGTTAGAAGAAGAATTACAGGGAGATGAAAAGTTGAAAAATCTTATTCAAGATTTAATCAGTAACTGTCACCCTGGTTATCAAATGAAGGGAGGTAAACTGTGTTATGAAGGAAGGATAGTGATTCCAAAGCAATCACCCAGAATTGCTTGGATCCTACATGAGTTTCATGATACAGCCACTGGTGGTCACTCTGATTATTTTAGGACTTACAAGAAAATTGATGGATTGGTGTATTGGGAAGGGGTGAGGAAATGCATCAAAGCCTATGTTGATTCTTGTGAAGTCTGTCAAAGAAATAAATACCAGACTTTGAGTCCTGGAGGTTTGTTACAACCCCTACCTGTACCTACAAAGTTGTGGAGTGATAATATATATCCATGGATTTCATTGGTGGTTTGCCTAAGATACAAGGCATTGACAGTATCATGGTAGTGGTTGATAGGCAAACAAAATATGCTCACTTTGTGCCAGTAAAGCATCCCTACACAGCCAAAGATATAGCTGAACTATTCATCAAAGAAATAGTGAGGCTACATGGTTTTCCTAGTTCAATAGTCTCTGACAGAGACAGGGTGTTCTTGTGCTCATTTTGGACAGAGTTGTTCCAACAGGCTGGTATAAAATTGAAGTACAGCAGTGCATATCACCCTCAATCTGATGCTTGGAAACATACTTCAGATGCTTAACTGGTAAGTAGCCTAAAATGTGGCCTAAATGGTTATCTTGGGCAGAGTTTTGGTACAACACAAATTACCATGCCTCTATCAAATCTACTCCTTTTGAAGCACTATATGGGAGAAGCCCACCAGTTCTAATCAGAGGTGATGTGAGTCTTTCTGCAGTGGAAGAAGTCACCAAATTGACTGCAGAAAGAAATGAAATGATCAAAATAATGAGGGATCAGCTGTTGAAAGCTCAAGATCGAATGAGAGTGCAGGCCAACAAGCATAGAAGAGAGGTTGAATATCAAGTAGGGGAGATGGTTTACTTGAAGATTCAACCTTACAAGTTGCAGAAGTTGGCAAAAAGGTTCAATCAGAAACTAAGTCCAAGATATTATGGACCCTATGAGCAGGGGCGGAGCCAGGATTTCGACTTCGGGGGGACCAAGATAAAAAAAGTGATTTTAGTAAATAAATTTTGAACTTTCATATATCTTCATTTTACAATTTTCTTTCTTCATATTATTGGAAGAAAAAAAAAAGCACACAATAAAAATACGGCTTGAAATGAAATGAGTTTATAAAGATAAGTATTCTCGTCTTATAAGTACATTTTATAGGTATAAATTAGTTCCAAAATGAAAACTTAATATGCGTCCCCGTGAGCTTAGCTTAGTTGGCACCACACATTATCCATGCACCAAGTTCAATTATTTTGGGTGTGAGAAGGTTAATTGAAAAAAAAAAAAATCCAAGTCCTACATAATTGGGCTCAAGTAGTTAGTGATTTCGTCTAAGATAATTATTGGAAAAAAAATAGTTTTTAGTTGGACTTTACTTACTTTGCAGTCGAATTTCATATTACTAAACTTCTTCACATGAGAATCGAAGATTAATACAATATAAAAGTTTTAAAGTTTTAATTAATTAATTAAAGTATTTTTTGTGTGTCTTTTACCATTCTTGAATTTGTTAGAGGTACTAGTTTTATCTTTGTAACCATTTTTGAATTAAATGGAATACTAAAATGTATAGCTTGCTACTTGCTTCAACATTCAACACATATATATATAGTATTAGAGATACATCTAGCTTAGTTCTATTAATCATGTAATTACACTCTATGAGTTGTTAGTAGTAGAGTAACTAACCCAAGGAGTTAGTTATGCCAGCTGGTGTTAGTTATGCCAGCTGGCATGCCAGCTGTAGATGACTGACAGGTGGCATTCCTAGTCATACAGAGAAACTGGCTATAGCAGGTAGCAATAGATACAATATAAATGTAAATCATCAACACCAATTGTAACTAATCAAAACAGAATGAATGAAATTCAGTTACAGAGAATCTATCTTCATTTTCCTTTCTAATAATATAGTATAAAAAAAATTGCAAATTTGTGAGGGGGACTGCAGCCCCTGCCTGTCCCCCCGGTGCCTCTGCCTATGAGATACTGGAAAAAGTAGGAGCTGTGGCTTACAAACTCAAGCTATACCTGAAGATAGTAGAGTTCATCCAGTTTTTCATGCTTCATTACTTAAAAAAGCAGCTACAGCAGGAGTTGAGACTCAACCTTTGCCTGCTTATATGAATGAAAGCTGGCAATTGAAACCAGGTTCTGAAGAGGCTAGAGACACTAGAATCAATGACAAGAGGGAGTTGGAGGTGTTAGTGAAATGGCAAGGATCAATGACAAGAGTTCCCTGATTTTCTCTTCGAGGTCAAAGAGAGTCTTGAAGGAGGGGATGTTGATAGATATGGCATAACTTACACAAGAAAGCGCAAAAATAAAAGAAAAGAAGCATGTGCCCAGGAAGATGCTTCTAGTGAAATGCATCAGGCATGACTGCCCACGTGGCAGTAAGAGAATGGGGCTCTAGATCCTATTTATTTTATGCGCTACCAATCATTAGGAGTAGGTACGGAATTAGTCAGTGGTAGTAACTGCATGGGAGTGCTGAGCAGCTCGAAATGCTTACCTATCTTTTTGTAAATTCCTGCATTTTGTTATCTTTCTCTTCTTAGTATATTGTATCCATGGCTAGATCCCATTTGAACTCTAGTCTTATTTGATAAATAATACAGTATACTATTCCATTTCTGTTGAACTCTGTTTTATTTTCTTAGTCTAGACCAGTTGAATCTTATCAAATACCCTCCAAATCTCCCCAATATCGGAGGAAGTTGACTCACCTCTTATCCTTTCATCTTGATCTCCCATCAAAACAATAAATCAAACAACAAAAATTTGAAGTAATTCCTCCAATCCCATCCCATCCATTTCCCCTAAACAAATACTATGTACAGATCCATATTTGCTCATTTTTTATGATAACCTTTCATTTTCCGTAACTCTTTACCAATCATTCTTTATTCAGTCCCTACTTTCAAAGATTGTCCCATCTAAGTTTACTGGTTATAATAAATGAAAAGCAACAACTACACAGCAAATATACATAAAACAACATATCCCAAAAAGCCTCATATACATATTCTTTTAGAAGGTAGATCCCCATTACTTAAATACTACCAAATTGACCCTCCATCATGTTTGCATAATGTAAGACATACTATTGCATATATGACGAGAGGTTGACATTGAGAAAGAATTGTGCATTTATAAAGGGGGCACATGTCAAACAAGAATAACTATTCAAGTCTTATCACACTAGGTTTTTATACACATACAAATACAAGTTGTAGATAAACAAACAACCAAGATATGAATTGTTTCACAAACAAGATAACACCATAAAATCCAATCAATAACATCATCAATAACAACTTAAAATAAAGAATAGTATAACAAAAAATAATGTTATTAAGGTATAAAGTTGAGTTGGATAATAAATACAACTAATTGGCCATGTCTCCATTTAAAAAGGATAAAATAATGCATCCATAATCTAATTTGTGTGTTTCAGATTAAGATATTTGAACCAATAGTACCTATCAAGGATTTAATAATAAAACAATAACCTGATTTAGGAAGTAATCATTCATCATTGTCATCCTTGTTTTTGGGTTTGCGGTATGTTTCCTCGGTGATTTTAGCCATGAACAAGAAAGTGTCAGCCACCTTGGCAATGTTAGGTACTTTATAATTCTGAGCGATGTAAACTCCGGTGACTGTTCCTGCTATAAAAGAGAAACAACTCCTGATTATACCCATTGTTGTTGCTGGAGCGGCGGTGGATACGAATCACTGTTAGAATCAGAATTAAGCAAATCAGCATCTGGTGATGAAGAAGGGTTGGAAAACTGTTCAATTTTAACCTAGAATGAATGAATGAATGAGTTGTAGATGATTGATTCATAGTGTGATGATATTATAAAAATGATAAGTGGATGGTGTGAATCGCGATTCTGTTTTGCTCGCTACAGTAAAAGGAAATTCGATAAATTAAAAGGGAAAACCTGTACTGCGGCTGACGATCGATCAACGGGCAGTTGAGTTGAGTTGAGAGAGACTCCAACCCGACTGATTCAATGGAGTTTTGCTCTGTTTTCTTAGGGTTTTAGTTAAATGATCAATTTGGATGCATTTAGTCTATTATTACTTTTTTTTTTTTGGTAGAGAGTCTATTACTAATACTGCCATACTGGGCTTAAATATGCAAAAGGTTCCTGCACTTATCGGTCGTTTGAGTTTTAGTCTGCATTTCAACAAACTTTAAAATTTTTCCTGCACTTTCAGTCAACTTTAGAAAAGGTCCATGCATTGACTTTCTTGCTAATGTGTCACAATTTTGTACATTTGGCACTTCTGACCGGACTTGAAGCATGCTGATTCATTAAAAAAAATACTGTAAAATGACGAAATTGCCCTTAATCACTATTGGAATTCATTAATTGATTGTTCTGCCCTTCTTCCTTCTCCATCATCATGAATAGAGCTGTAAAAATGGGCCGGGCTATCGGGCCGGCCCAGTAGCCCTATAGTTTTATACGGACCGGGCCGGGCTTCCCAAAAATTATTATTGGGCCTTATTGGGCTGGGCTCCCGGACCTATTTTTTTAATGGGCCATCATGGGCTGGCCCCGCGGGCTTTTGGGCCGACCCCTTAAAGAATTAAAAAAAAATATCTAAAAATAATTTTACCTAAAAATAAGGAATTTTAGTTAACATAAAATCTTTAGATAAAATAAGTAACAAAAGATGAGATTTGTTTTTTTTTAAGGAAAAAGATGAGATTTGTTAGTTAGGAGACAATTATTAAACCAAATTTGTTATGATTATCTTTATTTGAAAAAAAAAAAACAACTTAATCAATCATTATATGTAGTTTTATTATCCATTGAATTTTTTTATAAAAAAAATTTATCAAATTTTTATAAAAATAATATGAAAAGATTTGTCGGGCCGGCCCATCGGACCATTGTGGGCCATTGCTTATTGGGCTGGGCCTTGGGCCTTAATGGGCTGGCCCACTTCAGCCCAATAGATATCTTGGCCCGGGCCGGGCTGAGCTGGGCCGGCCCATTTGACAGCTCTAATCATGAACATGAGTATATACAATCTTCATCATCTTCTTTAACCCAAAACTTAAACACTTAACAATAAATCCATAAGAAAAAAAAAATTCGTCTAAAAAATTGGAAGAAATTCATAACAAAAAATGGAAGAAATTCACAAACTCAGATCATTGTTCTCTCTCTAATTTTTCCAATTCCAACATCATCGTTGAAATCCATTTCACCTCCAACATCAAATCCTTTCAATTTTCACTCACCCTTCCAATTATCCAAACAAAAACATGCCAGATTCAATTTCTTTCTATTCCTTTTCAAACGCAGAGCTTGCTATGAATCTCACAAATGCACGGCCTCCATCGTGAATAAATTTGAAGTTCCAATAGTGTTGTTGCTTCTTCCTCTTCTTCGAACTATAGAATTGTAATTTGAAATTGTAGATCTAAAAATTTTGAACTTCTTTCTTTGTATTCTGGGTTTGCATATAAAGATTTTTGATTAAAATAATTTCTTTCTATATTTTTGTAGTTGTTGTTGTTGTTGTGTAGGTATGAAACTAGGGATTTCTGTTTAAAGAATTTGATGAATTTTCCAGATTTAACTCTTATCTAGTAACACTAATTACATATGCAATTTTCCAGATTTATCTATTTCATTCAAAGGTGAAGGAAGAAGGGGCAGATTGGTCATTTGATTTGTTACAATAGTCATTGAGGGCATTTTGGACCTTTCATGTTACAATTTTGTGATTAAACATCCCTCTCAGCCCAGTAAGCAGTGACAAATGACAAAAATAGTGACACGTCATAAAAAAAGTCAACTCATGGACCTTTTTTAAAGTTTATTGAAAGTGCAGGGAAAATTTGAAAGTTTTTTGAAATACAGGGACTAAAACTCAAACGACCCCTAAGTGCAGGGACTTTTTGCATATTTAAGCCTTACTACTATTAACTTCATTCATTTGATAAAAGTCATTTTCTCATATGGTCACAGTTTTGTTATATATTGTAAAATATTTTTTAAGGTTAATAGGCATTTACCCGTAGGCGAATTATGCATTACCCCTGTTTTTTTTTTCGCAGTGTATTTTACCCTCTGTGTCATTGGGGTAAAACAAAAACAACATTACAGGGGGTAAAATAAACTACGAAAAAAAAAAACATTGCAAGGGATAATCTCAAAAAAAATAATTACAGGGCTAATGCAAAACTCGCATACTTTGCAGGAGTAAAAGCCTATTAACCCTATTTTTTAATATGCATCAACAAAATATAATAAAATCATATTTTATTTTAGGAAAGTACTAACGAGTGTCTCCGGAACATTCTTTAAAAACTTTAAATAACACAGTAAGTTTTTATAAAAGTTTTATGAAAAGACGTAATGTCAATGCTTGGAAATTGAAATGTTTAACTTTTTGATAAAATAGTTTCATTAATTGGTATTCTTAAATAATGTATAGGGGCACTCCTTAGCAAGACGCTTTATTGTTTACTCTTTCCGTCGCTATTTATAAGAGTTAGTTTGACAAAACACGAGTTTTAAGAAAGTTGATTTTAGTATTAAATTGGTTGACAAATTATATTGATTTTCCATGTTTATTCCTAATAATGACTTTCCTGTAATTAATAGAGTACCCATTTACAAAAAAATAATTAAATCCTATTCAAAAAAATATGTAAAGTAAATAAGGGTAATTTTGGAAAAAAATAATCAATAATTTTGGTCTTTTATCTTTTATAACATTCACATAAAAACTCCTTTTCTCATTTTATTTTTTATTAAAAAAATGCCGAATTTTATTTTTGGGTAAATAAGTCTTTACCCCCTGCAAAGTAGACGGGTTTTGTTTTACCCCCTGCGAAAAATTCCTTTAAGATTCCCCCCTTCAAAAGTAAATTTTTTTGTCCCCCCCTTGGATATACTTTTTAAATCTGTTATTTTGTTCAACCGATTTAAAAAGTGCAATTTTTTAAATCGGTTATTCTGTTAAACCGATTTAAAAAGTTCAAATTCCTTGCACCCAATGGGGGGACCCAAAAAAATTTAATTTGCAAGGGGAGAATCTTAAAGGAATTTTTCGCAGGGGTAAAGCAAAACTCGCCTACTTTGTAGGGGGTAAAGACCTATTTACCCTTTATTTTTTAAGATACCTTTTTATTAAAATTAAATAAAACTCATAATTTTGATGAATATGTTCATCATCTTCATCAATTCTTTCATATTTTCTTCTCCTTTAAAGGACCAAAGTGTTACAATTAAAAGAAAAGGACCAGATTGTTACAAAAAGATAAGATAAATGATCAAAGTGTTACAAATAAAAAATAAAGGACCAAAATATTACAAAATAAAATAAAATAAAGGATCTGCAATGTAATTTTACATACTCTTTATTAATGCGATATATCTTCCTCTATATCAATTGAGTTGAGATTTTCATTAAGTTTAATTATTCAATACAACATGGCTTCAGAAAATCTTAATCCGCTAATAATTATCCTCACCTTCATGTTTTCAACTTCAGCAAGATTAGGAAATTACGATATTTTTGTTATGGTTTTTCAATGGAGGTCTGGATACTGCAGGCCCCCTAGCAATTGCCAAAGACTAATAGTACGTGTCAATTTCACAATTCACGGCCTTTGGCCGTCTAATTACTCCGATCCTCAGTCAAAAGCATGCCTTAAACACAATGATAAGGGAGCATTATTCAACCTGGCCCAGGTGATCATTAGTTTGTTTAATTAAATGAAAATTTTGTTGTGATTTTTATTTTTGTTTTTGATCACTATCACTTATAAGATTAAGTAGTACTTTTGTTATTTCATTTTTTTCTCCCTGCAGTTCCCTAAGGAATTAACCAACAATCTTAGGAAGTCATGACCAATGAGAGCTTTTCGGAGGTTGAGCGGGGTAAACACAGAACTTGCTCTTTCAGGGCCCTTCTGAAATTTTGGGTGCCATATGAAGTTATAATTTTGGTGTCACCCAGTCAGTAAATCTTATTTAAAACTTACATAGTCAGTAAGTTTCAATGTGAAACTTTAGAATTAAAGTTACAATGATCATATGAAGTTATAATTTTGGTGTCTCATTTTTTTATAAGTCGTATAAAAATATATAATGTGAAAAACAGTTAAAAAGTATACTTTCAATTGTTATAATACCTCTGATAACTTTTAATTTTTCAAATAGATTTTACTATCAAAATCATAAGAGTCTAAGTCTAGTTTAAAATTTAGTTATAATATTTATTTAGTTTATTTATTTTATCACCCAGTCGCACGCACGCACATACGCATTAAGTAAAAAAAATTGGTCCCTTGTGAGGTCGCTCCTCTCGAACACATTCTGGAACCCTCTTGTGATCCTTCGATAGATTCAACCAAATCAAATACTTTTATCTTGCACATACACACGCACTATGTAAAAAAATTTGGTGCCCCTAAAATTTTGGTACCCTATTTGGTCGCTCCTCTCGAACACCTCTGAAACCCTCATATGCTCCTTCAATAGATTCAACCAAATCAAATACTTTTATCTGGCACTGGACAATCGGAATGATATGGGTCTTTATGATCTACTTTCATTGGACCAATGTCTTTAATTCGACGGTTGTGATTCAATCTGATGACACTGTTAAATCACATTTTCATTTGCTTCTTGATGACACTGTTAAAGCACATTTTCAATTGGAATGAATTGGCTATGGGAGATAAATATAAAGTCACGTGACGATTATGTTGATATTTTATGCTCAACTAGTGTTAACGACATTCTTTGTCTCAAGCAGAATTGGCTAGGGGTAGATAAATATAAAGTCAAATTTGCACTACTATAGGAATTGGCTAGGGGTAGATAAATAACGACATTCTTTATCAATGCGATATATCTTCCTCTATATCAATTGAGTTGAGATTTTCATTAAGTTTAATTATTCAATACAACATGGCTTTAGAAAATCTTAATCCGCTAATAATTATCCTCACCTTCATGTTTTCAACTTCAGCAAGATTAGGAAATTACGATATTTATGTTATTGTTTTTCAATGGGGGTCTGGATACTGCAGGCCCCCCTAGCAATTGCCAAAGACTAATAGTACGTGACAATTTCACAATTCACGGCCTTTGGCCGTCTAATTACTCCGATCCTCAGTCAAAAGCATGCCTTAAACACAATGATAAGGGAGCATTATTCAACCTGGCCCAGGTGACCATAGTTTGTTTAATTAAATGAAAATTTTGTTGTGATTTTAATTTTTGTTTTTGATCACTATCACTTATAAGATTAAGTAGTACACTTTTGTTATTTCATTTTTTTCTCCCTGCAGTTCCCTAAGGAATTAACCAACAATCTGAGGAAGTCATGACCAATGAGAGCTTTTCGGAGGTTGAGCGGGGTAAACACGGAGCTTGCTCCTTTAGGGCCCTCCTGAAATTTTGGGTGTCATATGAAGTTATAATTTTGGTGTCACCCAGTCAGTAAATCTTATTTAAAACTTACTTAATCAGTAAGTTTCAATGTGAAACTTTAGAATTAAAGTTACAATGATCATATGAAGTTATAATTTTGGTATCTCATTTTTTTATAAGTCATATAAAAATATATAATGTGAAAAAAAGTTTAAAAGTATACTTTCAATTGTTATAATACCTCTGATAACTTTTAATTTTTCAAATTGATTTTACTATCAAAATCATAAGAGTCTAAGTCTAGTTTAAAATTTAGTTATAATATTTATTTAGTTTATTTATTTTATCACCCAGTTGCACGCACACACGCACGCACATACACATTAAGTAAAAAAAATTGGTGCCCTGTGAGGTCGCTTCTCTCGAACACATTATGGAACCCTCTTGTGCTCCTTCGATAGATTCAACCAAATCAAATACTTTTATCTTGCACATACACACGCACTATGTAAAAAAAATTGGTGCCCCTAAAATTTTGGTACCCTATTCGGTCGCTCCTCTCGAACACCTCTGAAACCCTCCTATGCTCCTTCAATAGATTCAACCAAATCAAATACTTTTATCTGACACTGAACAATTGGAATGATACGAGTCTTTATGATCTACTTTCATTGAACCAATGTCTTTAATTCGACGGTTGTGATTTAATCTGATGACACTGTTAAATCAAATTTTCATTTGCTTCTTGATGACACTGTTAAAGCACATTTTCAATTGGAATGAATTGGCTAGGGGAGATAAATATATAGTCACGTGACGATTATGTTGATATTTTATGCTCAACTAGTGTTAACGATTGGCTAGGGGTAGATAAATATAAAGTCAAATTTGCACTACTATAGGAAGGGGATTTCTTTGTCAAAAAAGGAAGGGGATTTCACATCGGTTGAATTTTACTTTCACATCGATTCCAGGTCCGATGTAAACACACTAGATGAAGTAAGTTTGACACATTTCACATAGGTGGGACATCCAATGTGAAAACTACTATATCACCTCGGTTTTGATTTTTCACTATGTGAAATGTGAACATTAATTTTATTTTATTAAAAACATATATATATTTCACATCGGCTTCACATTTAGGCCGATGTGAAAAGTCTATATATCACATCGGTGAATTAGTAAAACCGATGTGGAATCTTTTTTTTTGTTTCCTTTCTTTTTTTTTTGAAACGGAAAATATTTTTTTGTTTCGTTTCTGGTGCCTAATTTTCCATATCTTTTCCTGCATCACACATACCACTGCGGAGACCACATTTTTATACCTAAAAATTCTTCCATATCATCACATAGACCACAAACATATCTATACCTCTAATAAAAATTCTTCAAAACTCAAATTAATTTCATTGCAACAAATTAATAGCTAGCAAGGTTATAACATTTCTACAAACACAAGTAATGTAAAATCACCAAAACCAAGTCCAATTGAAACAACACTAAATTAAGTCCTCCCTAATACAAAAGCAAACAACATGGCTAGATTAAAAAATGCAATTATTATTAGAAAGGAAACAAGGCAATGAAAAAGAAACCTTGGAATGGTTCAAAATATAGCAACTTGAAATTTTAATTCATACAAATTAAAGTAGCTAAACTTCAACCAAGAGTGATAGCACTATAGGCCTAAATCGGACCTCTTCCAAAGCCATAATAGTTGAAGGGACATAGTCAAGTTGGCGAGCACCATGATTCGAAACAATGATTAATCAGACCTGTTTCTTTTCTACTATTGCTTGCTGCTGCTGTGAATTGTTGGTAAGAACCATTGTGTCTGTACCATTATCTTCCCTGGTAAATTGACTTATCTTTTTATATGATTGGGGCTAGTTTTTGAAATGTATAATGATTTCATGCATGCCCGAATAAATAGCTGTGCCTAGTCAATATGCTGCACATCATTAGTATGCCGATTAGTACACAATACAGTACTGCACATTGCTTGTTATTCTTCTCTTGTCAAACTTCAATAAATTTTTAGTAACCTTTTTCATGTTCTGCATATTTAGTTTCAAGCATTGGGGACAATGGTGCAATCCAATCCACAAATTCCCCAGGTATCTACCTATCCATTTTCTCAATCACCTACTACCTGACATTTGGTCATTTATCAATGTCTGAAATAATTTTCTATTGCAGCCTGTACTTCAAAAGCTCGGAAAGTAAAATCCAAGTCTCTTGAGACTAATTGATGATCATTATGGATTTCAAAGAGCCTCTGTAAAATTTATTTATTTATAGCATATGGGATTTCAAAGAGCCCATGGATGGTTTTATTTTTGTTTTTAACTATCACTAACATGAACTTTTATTGTTTTTTCTCCCTGAAGTTGCCTACAACATTATTCAGCAAGCTCAAGAATTTATGGCCCAGTTATAGTGGACGCGATGAGGTTTTTTGGCGGATTGAGTGGCAAAACCGTGGAACTTGCTCCTTCCATGAATTCAATCAAATCCAATACTTCTATCTAGCAGTCAACCTTTTGGGAAAAATGTGTCTTTTTGATATACTTGTGCTAGAAGGTATTTCCACAGTTCCTTATCAAACACCAGGTATAACTAACAATCAAAACGACATAATAGCAGCCATAAAGTATCATCATTTTGGGGGTCAAGTTAGTCAGGAGGGATTCGAGTACATTAACTGTACAAGTTATGCTGGAACTTGTGGACAAGGTTTACATGATACTAGTACTATGTCTTCGTGCTTCTCTGATTGCTCTAAATAAAACTTCAGTCTATGATATCCTTTTATTTTACAGGGAATATGTAATTTAAGTATATGGTAATTCTGTCTATGGAACAGACTATATTGTAATATTAAATGTTATTCATTTTGCTTAATTCTACTTCTGTCTATGGCATCCTTTTATTTTAAAGGGAATATGTAATTTAAATATATTAATAATATTAGATTGATAAAGTTGTAGAATTTTGATTGTGTATGACACTAAGTTGGAGTGTGCTCAAGGTTTTTATTTCAACCACAAGTTAATTAGAATCATTAATCGCTTTTGTTAACCTCATTAGTCACATTAGTATAGTGAATAACATACATACTATTGCAAACAAAACCAGTGCTAAACAAGAAATAAACTAAATTTAGATTATCAAATCAAGATACCACAAGAAAATATAAAGCTGCTAATATGATATGCTAGTTGTAATCAAAAGCTGTCAAAATGTGGTAGTGCTAATTAATCTCCTTTGGCAAACCAGAAGCATGATTGATCTAGTTGATCTATACTTCTCTAGGCAAAGAAGATTTGCTGTCCTTCCTTACATTTATTTGTGACACCGTGCTAGACGTCACGTACGTCGAAGTATAACAAATTAACAAACGAACAACAATCTGTTTCTAACTATGTAAAGTGAAATTATTTTTGCATTTGTTTCAACTTCTCCAAATTTGTTTCCCTTTACTATGATAACAAATATATGAAGCTGATTGCCACCTTACTATGATAACAAATATATAAAGCTGGAACAAAAACTATAGGTTGGATTGGATTGGATTATTCACCAGCTCAACTTGCTGATCTCAATTCAGAAAAAATAAATCAAATGAGTTTCTTCTATCTAATGTTTAAGATCATGAAAAAAATCATATTTACAAAAAAAATTAATTCCTAAAATAGTTTTGATGTCACAATAGACTAAAATTAAAATCTTGCAAAAAAAAAAAAGGATAAAATTTTAATAGCTACTGAAGATCATTGACCAACTTTACACCCAATCCATAGTCCACACATCTACTCATGTAAGGAAAAGCTTTACCAACATCATCATCTATAGGTTTCTCCATGCAATCAAGTTTAGGAGGTATATGATAACAAGGCTCCATAGAGACATCTTGCACACATGGCGAATCTGGGAGGTTGTTGTCTTGTATTTTGTAAAGAACCCATGGCTTTATGCCTCCCAAACTCTGAGCCACATACCCAAAAGTTGATAGAGAGCTAGTTACCAAAACATCGCATAAACTTAAAAGATACATTTCTGTCAATGCTTTCTTGTTGTGCAAGTTATCGCCAAACTTTTGATGCTCTTCATGACTTGGCTGATAAACCCCTATGATTTCCCCTGTAACACTTGGTCTATTCAAATACATTGTTCTAAGGTTCTCACCATACTCTCGATATAAAGATGCTACCAAAACTGACTTCGAAGTTTGATTTTTCCATGGAGAGTCTTTTGAATCTTCTGCGGCGAAATTGGGTAGTATCTTATTTTTTTGTGCGCAGGTCAAAACTTGATTCATGATTGTTTGGTGTGAAGTGAGATTGGGATTAAATACTCTTACTTGGATTCCAATCTTCTCATCTGTCTTGGCCAAATATGCTTGATAGAACCTTTTGATAGGTCCCCATACATCATTTGAAGGGTAAAATAGGTAGCGTCCCAAATGGTGAAAAACAGTTTCTTTGTTTGGGAACATTTTTCTAAGCTCTTGACCGAAGGATGGACCCATAAAAAGAGAAGGTACAAAGTATTGATCTGATCTTAAAATCAAGATTGGAACTTTATGTAGAAGATGTTGGCTATGATCACAAGAGAAAAACATTTCATGTGCATCATCCGTGTGTTCTATCTTGAGATGCATAACCAACGGTAATAATAATTCCTTTGAATTGTTTTCTCTATCCCTTTTCATCACGCTTTCATATGTTTCAAAATCTTTTTCTCCATTGTCGTTAGTACTAAAAGGAAATTCTTTACCATTAGGCAATAACCATGATGAGTTGAGGAATGGTTCACAAAATAAGCCAACCATGTCATCATGAAACTTCACTAGTAGGACGCGGTCAGTGAGGATTGCATAAAGGAACGTCGCAGCCATGCTAACCATTCTGTTCCCTAAGCCATTAACATGTGTCCATACTATGTACTTACATGATCCAGTAGTAGTAACATTGGATTTGAAACTATTAAGACTTACCATGGTTCTCTTGTAAGCACTAGTATGAGGTCCACATCTTCTGTGAAGATCTTCATAATTGCGAAGTTTGGATATGAGATACGGAGAAGGTTTATAAGGTGATACTTTGCTGTATAAGTAGGATTGGTATCTACTTAAGCACGATCCTTTATCAAATCCAGAAGGTACAAGTCCATCAAGGAATTTATCAGCATGATTTTTAGTTGATGAAGAGGAACTATTTGTTGATCCTGCAGATTTGGACATGTTAAATATTTTCATAAGTTGCAAAGTAACTAACAACTATCATATTGAAGTTTACAACATAATAAGCTATAGAAATGGATATTACCTGTATTTGACTCTGTAGAATTTTTGGTTTCCAATTCATTATTTGTGATGTTTTGTGTTATTATTCCTCTCAATTGCAAACATTGTGTTGTCAAATTTTGACCTATTCCATTTATTACAATATTATTATCTTTTGAAAACAACTCAAAATGACCAAAGTTGGAGGTGAGTGTTAATATGAGGAGTATAGAGAAAGATATGACAAAGATGACCAAGGAAGCTCTTCTGATCCCATTTGAACTCAACTCCAACCATACCATGATGATAATGATGATGATGATGATGATGATGATGATGATGATGATGATGATGATGATGATGATGATGATGATGGCTTCAATGACCTGTAATTAGGACCCTTCAATACCAAGATGATATATTACAAATAACAACATCTATTAGAAACTTGAAATTTAATTTATATATTATTAATACATAGTGGTTAAAGAAATGTTCTTGACTTTATTTGAAAGCAATGCAACAAAGTGATACTAATGTCAAGAGAATCAAATCAAAAAGACAAAAAAAAAAAATGTGATCAAGACACCAAATCGCTCTTGTCTATATTTTAGTGTCTTATAATGCAAAAAGCTACATTAAACCAATAAACATAAATTAAAACAATATAATAACAAAAGCCATAAAATTAGCTTCTCAATTTGCTTCTCAATATTGATTCAAGATACAACAGTGTTTTCAATTTTTGTTTTAAAAAGTACTACAGTGCCCAATTTACAATATAAAAAGCGGTGTTTAAAAACCACATAAATATTTATTCATGTAAAATTCAATTCCCAGTTGTGTTTTGCAATTTAAAGTTCAAAACAAATTATCAATTGAGAATCTTTTCTAATTATGATTATATGTGCAAGTTTATGGTGGAAACATCTCTTGCACCAAGTACAATCTTGTTTTTTTTTATGGAATCAATAAGTCTCACTATTAAATCAACTAATATTTGATGAGACTTATTGATCCAATAATAAAAAAATAAAGTTGTGTATAATACAAGACTAATTCACTTGTACAACCGCATTAAAATTGAAAATGTGCTACTTACATTTTTTCTTGAAGTGTCCAGATTCACCGAAAAGATGGTGAATTCAGACAAACCATATTTTTAAGAAAACCAACATGAAACAAAATCTTGAACAACTTGAATTCAAAGTTGAGAGCAAGACCACTACGTACCTGAAGAAGATTATGTGCTGCAATCAATCCTTCTAAATAAAATTTTGCAAGCCACCTTCTTTTTATATGTTAAAAAATATCAAGTATATTCTGTGATAAAAAAAAACAAGTGTATATTGATTGACATTTGGCATACTTTTAAAGAAAATCAAATATGATCATACTTTTAAAGAAAATCAAATATGATCCCATATGCTGATTTGCTGGTGACAAAATATTCTTTTCACAATGCATTAAATGCACTATATTTCACAATTTCTAATTTTGTCAATTTTTTTTTTATTATCAAATAAATACATAAAATTAGCATCCCCATCTCATTGTTCAACATCAGGGAATCATTGTTGAACTTGAACAATGAGAAAACTTGTAAAAAAAAAGTCCCCCCACCAAACCTAATATTAATTCAATAGTACTTATTTAGACTATCTTAATTGAAATATTAATTTTAGTTATTTTTTACATTACTAACTTGGTTCTATTTTTTGACAGTTACTAACTTGGTTCTATTATTTTCAAATTGATTTGTCTTTTTGTGTGTGGAGATCCATTTTTAATAGGTACTGTAGTTCCCAACAAATGTTTTTATATACACAATGGCTAGGAATTGAACCCTAGACCAAATAGTTAAAGAGTCCAAGTATCTACCAGACTACCACAGGTTTCGCACTACGTTGGTTTGTCAAATTGATTTTAGTTCAAAGTAATTTGAAAGTGAAGGTGATCTATCATGTAAAAGCGAGAAGGAACATAAATTTGAGTGGAAAAATTTTGTTTGACGTAAAAAGCTACAAATCCAAACTTTAAGATATAATAAATTCTAGAGGCAAAATCAAAGTTACTCAAACATATCAAAATCAATTTTATATATTTATAATCACTCTTGACTCTCCTTACTGTGAAAATCAACACAGACTAAGCTAACAAACAGTTAAGAATATAATGTTTATATCCCATTAATCCCAACTTGAACCAGAACTAGCTATATCTTATTCATAGCACATAAATATAATTACAATGCTATTAGCAAAAACCAGTAGCACAAAATACAGTAACTAAGATAAGAATTGATTTAGTCAAAAAAAAAAAAGAAGATAAGAATTGATCTTACACAAATTAGTTGACTCAAAATAATGCTCAATAGAGAGACCATATACCAATCACATGAAGGGCTGTCCAACAAATAGCAATTACGCATAACCATGCAAGCCTCAGATAACTTATCTACCAGAGGATTTCAGTCGTGTGAGGTTCATTTGTGTATCATCTCGTCACCAATAGATTACTTAGCACTAGCACAAGCAGGGATTTCAGTCATGCGAGGTTCCCCATTAATTCACTGAACTAGGAATGGGGGACCATTCCATTGAAACCCTTTCTACTAGTCAATAACACTTTCACTGTGCTTGAGGACCTCAAATCCGGTCAAACATATAAGTATGAAGTTGAGTAGTGAAATGTTAGAGCGAACATGGACCAACGATATTAATTTGTTACCTGACGATTAGCATTAACCAACCTCAATCCATTCTTTACATCCTCACAGTGCTTCATGTGATGAAAAAGGGAAGTAAAATCAACTGTGCTGTTGGCCCTACAGTCATACTTGGGAGGATAATG